>VXCM01004812.1:0-15442 GCA_014773175.1 Lucifuga dentata
TTTTTTTTTTTGTCACTGAATCTTGCAGATGTTTAGTCATATTTCTTGAAAAGACCCGACGCCGCAACCAAACGCAGGTCAGCGTGGCGGCCATCTTGTGCTAGTGTGGCTAACATCAAGCATAAACATGGTCTTATGGGTTTTTGTGGGAGATATCCTGAAATATCAGTTGGGCTCGATTTCTTGCTGAAATTCGTGGAAATAATTTGTATTTCTTATAATTTTGCACATTTAGTCGCCAGACTGAGCGTCATGTGACCAGACAGTGTGAATCAGGCGCTCAGGTGTTCTGCTTTACGTTAACATGACAGGATGCTAACGTAGACGTGGACGCTTTCTGGCATTCACGATTCACATGCTTCTATGATGACTGTGCACTTCACCTCCTGGCCTTTGGGTGGCGCTGTAGGACAAAGCTGAAGCCGACCTTCACCTGTGAGAAACGTTTGTACATAAAACTCTGCTTCTATCAATGTGTCTTTATTCTAAATAAAAAGACGTAACGTGAATCGTGATGATTCCATTCCAAAAATGTTCAAATCTCTTTGCGTGACAGATTTACGTCTTCGTTTTCTGTCACGACTTTGCACAAAACTAGTTTAGACCATGTTAATCTTGTTTTTGCTGTTACACAAGCATTAGCATATCGTAACGTAAGTTAAATGTTGCTGCTTTTTCTTGTTTTTCCTCTTTTATTTCCAATTGTTATCTTCAAGTTTCCTGTTAGCGGTAAAATGCTCAGATAAGTCAAAAATAAATCCTGATGCGTTTGGATCATCCGTTGTAACTGGTCGCTTTAGTATTTAGGTGAAAATATTTATTTCATCGTTTATTTTTCGGGATTATGACTATCGAACTAATTGGCGAAGAGCAGTTTTCACGTTAACGAATCGAGATCCAAATTAGATCTGAGAATTCAGCGATTACTGCATTTGTGCTCATCGTAAAAAAGAATCTGAGAACCAACAACTAAACTCACATCTGCCTCCTAGTGGTGGTTTTCAAGAATAACATCTTAGTTGTTTTTTTATTTTGTTTGTTTGTTTTAAATACAAGTTACAGATTCCCAAAAATGTCAAATGTGTCAACAACTCCAGGATCGATGAGAATAACGTTAAAATCATCAGTTATATTCACACAAATGCAATCAATAGTTGTGATTCTATACTATAAACAATCTGTATAAACGATGAGTTAAATTTGAACCAAAATGTGTCTGGGAACACGTATTTATGTAATTAAAGCATAAAAACGAGATTTAATGAGATGAAATTAAGTTTTTAAAATGTTTTTCTGGATACTTTATTAAATATCATAACATATCGATATTGTTCGGTGTCCCTGAAATGCCAAAAAAATGCATTAAAAAATTGTTTTGAACAAAGATATTTAAAAAAAAAAAAATCATGTCTGGTCAGATGGGCATCAACTTATATCCGACCGATATTTTCAAAATAAAACCATCTTTTGGGACTTTGGGGGCTCCGTATGACAATTATTGTGATATTAGTTTTGTTTGAATCGTATTTCAGTTTGGAGGAACGCTTTAGTCTCCAAAGATAAAATTCTTAAAAGACTGTAAAAACATGAGTTTGGCCCGGTGATGGATTTTATTTTGACAGGAAGCAGGACAGACTTGGATCTGCGGAAACGACACGCTGCCAAACACCCAGTTTGTTTCGTATCGACACAAACTGAAGCTTTACGGTAATTTTTGCTGTGTGTTTTTTAAACTTTGTCTGCTTGTTGTCCTGAAAGTTTTCAGAGAACGAAGACAGAAAACTTCAGCTTTTCTGCTCGCACGACTTTCAGCTTCAAAGAAATTTCTAAGCCAAAAATCCTGAAAAATCTGAAGGTAACGGTGACAGAATGAAGTTTGTGATTGTCTCTTGGTTTTTTTAATTGAAGTTTTCCAGAAGCTTCTCAGAGTTCAGAGCTTTTGCTACATTTACATCTTTAGTCTTTTATTCCAGAATAAAATCTCAGTCAGTAAAAACGCCTCAGGAAAAGTAAAAATTATCACCGGTATGCTCCTTTAAGCTCTAAAAACTTGGAGGATGTTTGTGACTTTTGAAGGGCTGATGGTGTTTAATGACAGAGAAGATACAACAAAGAGAACTAAAAGCACATTATCAAATCATTAACATTATGAAAGTATTTTAAAGTGTAAATAGTTGCTTTTCTTTCTTTTTTCTTTTGGATGAATAATGAGATGATGTATTTTTATGCAACAGAAAAGTAAAATGTATTCATTCCCTCCTCAGTATCTCACAGCTGTAAAAGTGACGCAGAATGATTTTATGAAGATTTTAGTGGAAACATTCATGTACACCTTATAAATATAATAAAATGTATATGAAACTATAAATAAAAGAAAATCTGTATCATATCAGAAAATGTGGGTTTTTTTCATATCTATGGAATATTTGGCCTCATTTACTTCAGGTTTGATGCCTAACTCCAGTTTTTGTTTTTTTGTTTTATTTACCTGTATCTTTCTTTGTTACCAGACTTGGTGCACACCTGCAGTAGACACGCGTGCAATAAATGAGTCATCAGTTGACCTGATGGGGGCGCTATAACAGCCACAGTTGATTTTTGAAAAAAATACATAATTTCTTTCCCTTTGAAAGTGCGTGAGGAGCTCAGACATGCTGGCACCTCCCCACTCCTAAACCAGTGATTTGTTTGTTCTGCTTAAACCCGTGTATAACCCTAACCCCTGATGTTGTTCCATCAGTTTATTATTTAGCAAATTACCTGTTTTTCTGGGTATTGTCAAAGTGTTCCTGTGATTTTCTGAAAATAATCCACGTACTGTAAACATGATATTTACTTGAGCAGTTGATTACTGTAACTGACCAATCACAGCAGAGCTTACTGGCCACTGCTAAATGTGCTGAATAAGATGTTTGGTCAGGAAATATCTCATTCTAAGCTATGATTTAAAGTATTTTCATGGATAGTGGTAATGTCCTGGAAATGTCCTTCTCTGGATCTGATCTGAGTTTCTCCTGTATAAGCCGACCCCCGATTAGCTTTGAGAAGTTTGGGAATAAAAACTTGGCTGATACTCGAGTATTTATGGTAAGTGTCTGAATCTTACAAACTGTGGGAGGTACAGCAAACAGACCTAGCAGACACACGCACACACACACACACACATATACACACACACAGCAGTGGAAGAAGTCCAGCAAGAGCACATGTTGCATTTCATTCAGGAAATGTAGTTATTAACTGTACCTTAATTAGGACATACATGGGATGTCCATAAACCTTGATTTAAAATTATAATTTTTACATCCTGTTCATGAGAAATTAATTTATACTCAGTTAGCGGTTGAAGAAAGGTGGAGTTTATTTCTGTTTTTAAAGAAAACATTTTCCTAAAACCTCTATTTATTTATTGATTGATTGATTGATTGATTTATTGAAAATGGGCCAGTGCAGGTTAATAAGATGCTGGGAAAGGGGCGGGGTCTGGAAATGTAAGATTGTGAGGAAGTTACATAAAGTTCATTAGAGTTTTTGATTCCTATATTATTATTATTATTATTATTATTATTATGATTATTATTATAAAACCAAAATATTTAAGAAAACCTCACTAAGCAGATTATGAAGACATCTGAAAAAGGGGAGCATTTTACATGTAATTGTAAAAACTCATGAAGCAATAACCAATATATAAAAGTGATTGATTGAATCTCACTGTCAAACACACACCAATCAGTGAAGCAGACCGTATAAATGCAGCGTGGATCTTACGTCAGTCTGATCACCTGAGCAGGTAAGAGCTTCTGCTGCGTCCAGCTCTGATTTGCTGATAAATGGTGGTTTTGTTGTGTTTGAGTTGCTGTGTGTGTTAATGTGGTTGATGTGGTTTTGTCTTGTTAACATGCTAAGCTGCTAGCTAAGTGTGTTTGCTCCCTGGTTTTGTGGCTGTTCGTGCTAGCTGTGTAGCTGCTGTGTTAGCAGCACTTTAAGTCGCTGCTCTGCTCATGCTGGTGTTTGAAAAATGTTAAATTCTACGAACACATTCTGTCTCGATACTACGCTATGCTATGCTACACTTTTGCTGGTAAATGCTACATTCTGCTGTGTTTTATGTTAGTCTGCTGAACTGTTCATGTCGAGTTTTGCGCTAATACGCGCACGCACACACATGCACGCAAAGACAGCTGGAAATTCTCCCACAACTGTACTTATTTTTTAATTTTAGCTGCTTAGCTGTGTTTTTTATTAAACAGCTCTTTGGTTTGTCTGAGTTGCTGTGAAGCTTCGGACTCTTGTTCTGTGGTTTTGTCTTGTAAACATGCATGCTGACCTGTTAGCAAAGTTGCTGCAGTAGTTGCTCTTTATGCTAGTAACGTTAGCAAAGTTGTTCATTCAGCTGAATGCAACATTAGTTGCTTTCTGCTGATGGTTTTTAGACTGAGTGTTGCTGCCAAAACACACACACTCCTGATGGAACCAGCTGAAATTGCTCCTGCACAACCAGAAACAAGACGGCAAAGGTAAGAACAATTTCTTTTTTTACTTGAGCTGTACATGTTTTGTTGCCGCTGTGCATTTTGCTGTTTGTTTTTGCTCTATGCTATATTGTTGCTCTGCATTTTGGTGTGTTTTTTTTTTTTTGTGCTAAATGCTACACACACTTTAATATTGCAAATGAGTTGTTGCTGTTCTGTGCCTTTTTGTTGAAGCAGATGTTTTAATTCTTTGTCAGTTAATTGCTGAATTGTAACGATGCTCCGTGCTAAAGGTTCAGACTTTGATCTCAGATGTTAGCATGCATGCTACGCTGTTAGCCAGCGTGTTGCTGCTCTGTGGATGTTGGTGTTTATGCTGCACATTAATTTATACGTGCTGAACTGTTCCTGTATTTTAATAAGGTTACATTATTGGGCATATTTGTCTTGATATATTTTCTTATATAATTCCCTCTTAAGTTTATTTTATATTCTGGACAAATTTGTAATCATGGCTCAGTTTCTTGCATTTTATGGACAAATTTTATAGCGTGGACGAATTTAATTTCACACATTTTGTGGACAAATTTCTTGTGGAGAAACAGTTTGGTAAGTTGGTAAGTAAAGAATACCTGTATCTCTGTGAAATTAATATTAACTTGAACCTAGTTAGCACTAATGATACTGATATTTGATAATTGTTGTAATTAATAAATAGAACGTAAAATCTGGATTTTTTTTTTTTTTTTANTTTTTTTTTTTTTTTTCAGCTTGGAATGACCACAGCTGGCAACTGTTATTTTTTAGCATTAAAATGATAAATTGGCAGCTGATTGAAATTATGAAAATTGAAACTTGTTGCTTACTTTTACTTTGTAAGTATAAATGAAATGAAAATTAGCAGTTAATGTTACATTATTAGTAATATGTTCCTTGAAATCTCTGAAATTGGCATTTAATATTAATCTTTATAGCATTATGTCTTACATTTTTATGGCATTGTCTGATGCAAGATCAAAGTGCATATAAATATATATATATATATATATATATATACCGTANCATTGTCTGATGCAAGATCAAAGTGCATATAAATATATATATATATATATATATATACCGTAAATGCTCTAATAGTGGCCGGGGCCTTTATTTACCTCAAACTTGAGAACCCGGCCTTTATAAGATACCGGCTTTTATTGGAGACGGGCCTTTATTTCTGATTAATGATGTAGAACTACGTGCTTCTCGCCAAACTTTCCCTTTGCTGTTTCATAGTTTGTGTCCTTCAGTTTTCCATTAAAACCCTGGAAATGATGACCGTGGTAAAATCCGTGGTCAGCACTCCTGCAGCAGTTATTACGGTAGGCGTGGTGAGATTCAGACCGAAATGAGCCTTGTAGCGGCTAGCAGCGTGTCCCAGCGCTGATAGACCGNGTGAGATTCAGACCGAAATGAGCCTTGTAGCGGCTAGCAGCGTGTCCCAGCGCTGATAGACCGCCATAATACATTTAAGAAAAACAAAACAAACAAAAAAGAAAAACACCGTCGCTATGGAGAAACATTTCACAGTGTGATCATTCCTCTATCAGCTTTTAGAAAGGCTCGTTTTCATCCATTTTATCCACGTTTCCGGGTTGGTGTGTTACAGCGGAGCGTCGTTCGCTCCTCGCCGGGGAGGAGCTCCATGTTTACGGCTTTGTTTCACGCTGAGTCCGCTCGTTCCTTCTGGCTGAAAGGACAACGGCTAGAGGTTTTTAAAGTGGTTTGGTACTTAAAACGTAGATACTGTCATCTGGTTATGGAGCCCAGGCTGGCTCAAGGAGACAGAGAGAGAAAAAAAAGTCATTCAGATGATTTAGTAAGTCATTTTTCCTCTCCTCCGTTAGCCTCCCAGGCTGCGTAGTTAGCATTAGCAGCAGCAGAATACACTCATATTATTTGTCTGGGCCAGTAACAGACATAAACCAACCCGGCCTCTATTGGGAACCGGCCACTATTTCATCCTGCTGACTTACCTCCTGGCTATTATTAGGAACCAGTCATTATTTGAATACCGGCTTTTAATAGAGAATTTANACCCGGCCTCTATTGGGAACCGGCCACTATTTCATCCTGCTGACTTACCTCCTGGCTATTATTAGGAACCAGTCATTATTTGAATACCGGCTTTTAATAGAGAATTTACGGTATTCAAAATGGTTTATGCTAATTCACAGCATAAACCACAACAATATATGCAGACAGACTTAAAAAAAAAAAAATTTAAATTGGCATTTAATATTAATCTTTGTGATACAATAAGAGAAAGTGAAAGAATTTGGCATGTAATGTTAACTTTCCAAATTAATGCCTCCTAAAACCCAACTCACGTCCTTGCCGTGGAAACGGTCAGAGTACAGGTGAGGCTTTATGGTGACCTTTGCTGCTAAAGGTGTTGAAATCCTGTTTGGTTCACCTGGAAATGTGCTGGCTAATGGGGCTCTGGTGACACACTCACACACACTGATGGTAGCTTATGTGAGCATCTAGCTAAAAATTAGTAGCTCAGGTAAATTGAAACTTGTACTGGTGATTTTGCAAAGTAATATTAGACGAGAGATGTTGCTAGCCTTGCAGCTAACTTGCTTTAAATTTACTTTATTATTACTAAGTATCATCAAAACTTACTTATCTACTTTACCTCAAATTACCAAATATTTAGGAAGTTCATCCTAAAACAATAAGTTGCAGAGTGTCTTTAGTGTCCTATACTAGCGTTAGCATTAGCTTAGCTCTCTGACGGTTTTGCCTCTTATCTGACCTCACCAGACTCCTGTGGTGTAACAGGTAACACCTCCATCCTGTCGGTGGAAGTACCAGGTTCAAGTCCTGGCAGGGGTTTGTCTGGATTTACCGTCTTTAACAAATCAGGATGTTCACACGACCCACAATACACTTCCATTTGAAAACCTAAAATTAGATCATATTGCGACTTATTCTAAACAAACCTGGTTTGGATTTACTGAGTTATGCAAAGGTCAAACTTCCAAATATAGTTACAAAAATCAAGTCGCAGATTTTACTATATAATTAAAATTAGGACTGGGAAAATTAATGTAAATTTAATGCGTTAATTTTTGTGATTAATATCGACTGTTTAACACATTAAAAAAATTAACAAACATTTTTCCACTTCCTAAGGTTATGCTAATGTTTACATTTTTCCCTCACTTCTTGTTATATGCTAACGCTAATGATGGAAGACAAGGATCAACCGTTTTGATGTAAAGTCCTGCTGTAAAAACTTAGAGATGACCTTGTTAAACCAGACAAACTCAGCAGTGTGTCATTTTAACTTTATTCATCAAAAACACAGAAACAACTAAACTTCAGACTTTTAGCCTTTTACTATTATACACTTACTACAGTCGTACTATACACTTGCTATAGTCTTACTATTGTTTTACTATAATCTTACTATACACTTACAATAGTCTTACAATAATTACTGCACACTTACTATAGCCTTACTATACACTTACTATTCACTTAGTATAGTCTAACTATACTCTTACTATAGTCTTACTATACACTTAGTATAGCCTTACTATAGTCTAAATATGTACTTACTATAGTCTTACTATGCACTTAGTATAGCCTTACAATAGTCTTACTATATATACTTACTATAGTCTTACCATACATGTACTATAGTCTTACTATACACTTGCTATAGTCTTGCTATAGTCTTACTATACACTTACTATAGTCTTACTATTGTTTTACTATACACTTACTATAGTATTACTATACACTTACAATAGTCTTACAATAATTACTGCACACTTACTATAGCCTTACTATACACTTACTATTCACTTAGTATAGTCTAACTATACTCTTACTATAGTCTTACTATACACTTAGTATAGCCTTACTATAGTCTAAATATGTACTTACTATAGTCTTACTATGCACTTAGTATAGCCTTACAATAGTCTTACTATATATACTTACTATAGTCTTACCATACATGTACTATAGTCTTACTATACACTTGCTATAGTCTTGCTATAGTCTTACTATACACTTACTATAGTCTTACTATTGTTTTACTATACACTTACTATAGTATTACTATACACTTACAATAGTCTTACAATAATTACTGCACACTTACTATAGCCTTACTATACACTTACTATTCACTTAGTATAGTCTAACTATACTCTTACTATAGTCTTACTATACACTTAGTATAGCCTTACTATAGTCTAAATATGTACTTACTATAGTCTTACTATGCACTTAGTATAGCCTTACAATAGTCTTACTATATATACTTACTATAGTCTTACCATACACGTACTATAGTCTTACCATACACGTACTATAGTCTTACCATACACGTACTATAGTCTTACTATACACTTGCTATAGTCTTACTATACACTTGCTATAGTCTTACTATACACTTACTATAGTCTTACTATTGTTTTACTATAGTATTACTATACACTTACAATAGTCTTACAATAATTACTACACACTTACTATATTCTTACTATACAATTACTGTAGTCTTACTATTGTCTTACTATAGCCTTACTATACACTTACAATAGTCTTACAATAATTACTACACACTTACTATAGCCTTACTATACACTTACAATAGTCTTACTATAGTTTTACTATAATCTTACTATCACCATACTATAGCGTTACTATACACTTACTATAGCCCTACTACAGCCTTACTATACACTTACAATAGTCTTACAATAATTACTGCACACTTACTATAGCCTTACGATACACTTACTATGCACTTAGTATAGTCTTACTATATATATACTTACTATAGTCTTACCATACACGTACCATACACCATACCATACACGTACTATAGTCTTATTATACACTTACTATAGTCTTACTATAGTCTTTTTATACACTTACTATAGTTTTACCATACACCTACTATACACTTACTATAGTCTTACTATTGTTTTACTATACACTTACTAGAGTCTTACTGTATACTTACTATAGTCTTACCATACACTTACTATGTACTTACTATAGTCTTACTATACACTTAGTATATCCTTTCTATAGTCTTACTATACACTTACTATAGTCTTACGATAGTCTTATTCTACACTTAATATAGACTTACTATACACTTAATATAATGTGACTATACACTTACTATAGTCTTACTATACACTTACTATAGCTTTACTATAGTCTTACTATACACTTACTATAGTCTTGCTATACAATTACTATAGTCTTATTATACACTTACTATACAATTAGCATAGCCTTGCTATACACTTACTATAGACTTACTATAATCTTAATCTATACTTACTATAATCTTACTATACACTAACTATAGCCTTACTATACACTTAATATAGTCTTACTATACATTTACTATAGTCTTAATAGACACTAACTACAGTCATACTATACACTTACTATAATCTTACTATAGTATTAGTATACAAATACTACAGTCTGACTATATACTTCCTATATTCTTATTATACACTTACTATACACTTAGTGTAGTCTTACTATACACTTACTATAGTCTTGCTATACAATTACTATAGTCTTATTATACACTTACTATACAATTAGCATAGCCTTGCTATACACTTACTATAGACTTACTATAATCTTAATCTATACTTACTATAATCTTACTATACACTAACTATAGCCTTACTATACACTTAATATAGTCTTACTATACATTTACTATAGTCTTAATAGACACTAACTACAGTCATACTATACACTTACTATAATCTTACTATAGTATTAGTATACAAATACTACAGTCTGACTATATACTTCCTATATTCTTATTATACACTTACTATACACTTAGTGTAGTCTTACTATACACTTACTATAGCCTTACTATAATCTTAATCTATACTTACTATATTCTTACTATACACTTATTATAGTCTTACGATAGTCTTACTGTACACTTAGTATATCATTTCTATAGTCTTAATATATACTTACTATAGCCTTACTATAATGTTACTATACACTTACTATAGTCTTACGATTGTCTTACTATACACTTACTATAATCTTACTATAGTATTACTATACAAATACTATAGTCTGACTATATACTTCCTGTAGTCTTACTGAACACTTATTATAGTCTTACTATACACTTACTATAGCCTTACTATAGTGTTACTATACACTTACTATAGATTTACTATAGTTTTACTATATACTTAGTATAGTCTTACTATATTCTTACTGTACACTTACTATAATCTTATTATAGTCTTACTTTACACTTAGTATAGTCCAACTATAGTCTTACTATAGTCTTATTATACACGTAGTATAGCCTTACTCTAGTCTTAATATGTACTTACTATAGTCCTACTATAGTCTTATATACACTAAATATAGTCTTGCTATGCAAGTCTTACATAAACTTACTATAATCTTACTATAGTCTTACTACACACTTACTATAGTCTTACTATACACTTAGTATAGCCTTACTACAGTCTTAATAATGTATATACTTACTATAGTCTTACTATACACTTACTATAGCCTTACTATAGTCTTATTATAGCCTTACTATACGCTTACTATAGTCTTATTATACACTTAGTATAGCCTTACTATACACTTACTATAATCTTACTGTACACTTACTATAGTCTTACTGTAGCCTTACTATACACTTACTATAGCCTTACTATAGTATTAATATATACTTACTATACACTTACTATACACTTAGTATAGCCTTACTATAGTATTAATATATACTTACTATAGTCTTACTATACGCTTACTATAACCTTATTATAGTCTTACTATAGTCCTACTATACTCTTAGAGTAGTTTTACTATAGTCTTACTATACACTTACTATATTTTTACTATAACACTTACTATAGTCTTACTATAATCTTACTATAGCCTTACTATAGTCTTGCTATAGCCTTACTATATACTTACTACATTCGTACAATTCACTTACTATAGACTTACTCTACACATACTATAGCCTTAATACAGTTTTACTATACACTTACTATTGTGTTACTATACACTTGCTATGGCCTTGCTATAGTCTTACTATGGCCTTATTATACACTTACTATAGTCTTACTATAATCTTACTATTGTCTTACTATAGTTTTACTATACACTAACTATAGCCTTACTATAGTCTTGCTATAGGCTTACTATACACTTACTATAGTCTTACTTTACACTTATAACGTTACATTCGTCTTACTATACACTTAGTATAGTCTTACTATAGTCTTAATATACACCTAGTATAGTCTTACTATACTCTTACTATAGTCTTAGTATAGTTTTACTACTTACTATAGTCTTACTACACACTTACTATAGCCTTACTATACACTTATTAGTCTTAGTCTTACTACACACTTACTATACACTTAGTATAGTCTTACTATAGTCTTAATATACACCTAGTATAGTCTTACTATAGTCTTAGTATAGTTTTACTACACTTGCTATAGCCTTACTATACACTTACTAGTCTTACTATACACCTAGTATAGTTTTGCTATACACTTACTATAGTCTTACTATATACAGTATAGTCTTACTATACACTTACTATACGCTTAGTATAGCCTTACTATAGTCTTAATATATACTTACTATAGTCTTACTATACACTTACTCTAGTCTTAGTATACACTTAGTCTTAATATATACTTACTATACACTTAGTATAGTCTTAGTATACACTTACTACAGACTTACTATAGTCTTTATATATATATAATACGTATATATTAAGACTACAGTAAGACTATACTAAGTGTATAGTCTTACTATAGACTTCGTATAGCCTTATTACATAGTTACTGTAGTCGTGAATTTCTTCTGAACCAAAACATAACAAAAGTAGATTTATATCACAGATCAATAAAGTATTAAACGGCTTCCATCCTGACGAAGACCAATCAGAAGCTGATGTGAAGCTTTAATAAATCTGACGTCTGATTTGTTCATATTTTATTAACAGATCAACAGAAATCTTCAGTTTAACAGCACGGAACCAAAAAAGAAAAATGATGCTACGGTGACATACAAAGTCCAATATTTTTTCCATTTCAGAAACTATATTCAAAACTGTATTTTAATTAAAAGGACCATATCGTTGGTTTTGCATGTTTGAGCCCAATAAATCATAACACTGTAGTTTTCCTGTTGTCTTGCCAAATCCGTTAATCTTAGAAAATCAAACGTTCAGTTTAAAATTCAACGTTTCATCTGCCGACACGTTCGCCCAAAAGTATTAGACACCTTCTCTGGAACTATATTCTCGGCGGAGGCATACGTTTTCTTCCTTGTAGATCAGTTAAATTAAGTAACTTTGACAAATAATAATAATAATAATAATAATAATAATAATAATAATAATGGTGTTTGGTCACTGATGATTATTTATCTGAGCACGTTTTGTCTCTACAGGCTGATTTTTATACGTACAGGAATGAACTGAAACCAATGATAGTCTGGAAGGTAGGAAAAACAATTTTAATATTTACTGCCAAAGTAGTTAGAAATGAGTTGACGCTAACGTAACATGTACAGTATGCTGGTTATGTTTATGCAAAACCACTGGTCTGGTCCTTTAAAATTAAAGCATTGTGCTCCAGTCAAATGTGTGTTTTTCTCAAACAGGAAGATAAAAAGCTTCTTCATCACTAATGAAGTTATTTAACAGAAAATTCTCACGATGTCAGAATCCGTGTCTGAGAAAGGTCTGGCGGCGACAGGTAGTGATGTTTCCGTAGCTCTGGCTTTGCTGTAGGAGAGAGAGGTGAAAGGTCATCAGGTCAGCGGGATAGAAGAGGAAGGTCGCTGGAGTTCATGATAAGGCTGGAGTCCAGGTTCAGGCTCTCTGAGGGGCAGAAAAAGGGTTATTCCACTGTTTCTGCTGATTAATTCATCTGAATGTTTTTCTGTTGTCCGCTCACCCTGGTCAAAGTTCAGCTTCTTGTTGGATGAGGCGTCGCCGAGACCTTCGATGTCCACCAGGTCGCTGTTCACGTCCGAGTCATTCAGTGCGCTGAGCGTCACGTCTGAGGAAGAGGAGGAGGAAGAGGAGGAATGTGTTACTGTTTTTTGTTGTTAGGTTTTCTGGATTTCTTCGTTTGTAGCATTGTTTTTAGCTCACCTGCTGTCTTCTGCTTCTTGATGGGCGGGGCCAGAGACGGGCTGTTCTGCATTCCTGTCGCCACGACCACCTGAGCGTTGGGCACGGCGAGCATGGCCGGAGCGGCGGGAGCCGGCGTGGGTACCATGGCAACGGATGTTTTCTTGACGGTCTTCTTTGGAGAGTCAGAGGAAATGGGGACTCGGCTGTCCTCATACAGCTTCCTCTTCACCGTGGTCTTTATCTGAGCTCTGAACACACACACACACACACACACACACACACACTTAAAACACACTGAACACACGNTGAACACACACACACACACACACACACACACACACTTAAAACACACTGAACACACGCAGCTCACCTCATTTTTTAAGGAACACTTCTTTGGAGTTTTTGAAGATGCATTAATTTTCTTTTTTTTGGAGCCAGGCTAACATGCTAAGCTAGGCTAATGTCAGCGTCTGAAACGGTCCGTCCACGTGTCCTGAAGTCCATGTTCTTGTGATTTCCTAACGACATGACGCTTCGTCTCTGGGAGCGTCGTTGGCTCTAACAGGAAGTCAAACCAGCAGCAACAGATGTCACAACAAGACATGATGGCGTGTTTACATCAAAAACTTTGTCTGTGTTGTTTCAGAAACGGTGTGGCGTGACCACAGAGTGCAGCCTCCGTGTCGGCCGTGTTGACCACGATCACGTCACGTTTACTGCACATTCAGCATAAAGCAGCTTCTTCCTGTTCTGAAGCAGAAGAAACAGTTTTTTATTCTCCACACGTCACGGACAGAATGATGTCACACAGACACGCAGAGCGCTAAACACGCTAAATGCCACCGCTGTAACCAACTCTCACGCCATCTCTCGCCTCGTGTATTTACATGAGCAGCAGCGTGACAAACTTCCATCAACACGTGAAGGCAACACGGGTTTCAGCATGTGGCGGTTTGCAGACGACACAGATGTCTACAGACGGAACGACATCATCACATTCCTGCTGAAAAGCTGTGTGTGTGTGTGTGTGTGTGTATGTGTGTGTGTGGACTCACACTGTGCGCTCTTTGATCACGGTGCTGATGTTATTCAGGTCGTCACCAAATCGCCGCACCGCCAAGCGAAGCATCTCGATCTCCGTCTCCGTCCATTTAGCTCTGAGCACAGAGACAGGAAATGCTCAGCGGTTACCATAGCAACGAGCAAAACACTGATGCTCAACTACACTACGACAGGCATGTGTTGTGTGTGTGTGTGTGTATGTATGTGTGGTGTGTGTATGTGTGTGGTGTGTATGTGTGGTGTGTGTGTATGTATGTGTATGTATGTGTGTGTGTGTATGTGTGTGTGTGTGTGTGTGTGTGTGTGTATGTATGTATATGTATGTGTGTGTGTGTGTGTGTGTGTATGTATGTATGTATGTATGTATGTGTGTGTATGTATGTATGTGTGTGTGTGTATATGTATGTGTGTGTATGTGTGTATGTGTGTGTATGTGTATGTGTGTGTGTGTGTGTGTGTGTGTGTGTATGTATGTGTATGTGTGTGTATGTATGTATGCGTGTGTGTGTGGTGTGTGTATGTATGTGTATGTGTGTGTGTGTATATGTATGTGTGTGTGTGTGTGGTGTGTGTATGTATGTGTATGTGTGTGTGTGTATATGTATGTGTGTATGTATGTATGTGTATGTGTGTGTATGTATGTATGTGTATGTGTATATGTGTGTGTGTGTGTGTGTGTGTGTGTGTATGTATGTGTGTGTGT
>VXCM01004813.1:0-17293 GCA_014773175.1 Lucifuga dentata
TAAAAAGTAATATAACACTTGCTTTATAAATTCTTTTCTCTTAATATACAGTATTGTCTTTTATTATTTCACCTACATTTGCAGCACCTTTTGTTTCTGTAATTGTCATTTAATAATTCAAAATATCAGGAATAGTTTGGAATAATCACAAAAAAATCAGGAGCAGCAAAAAGTTTGTAGTAGCCAAAAAACTACACTATCATGGATAAACCTGGAAATTTGAGGTTATTCTTAACTTTCAAGGGTTAATAAAATGAATAACGGTCATCTTCCTTCAGTCTTTTCCAACTCATTATTATCATAAAACGTGAATAAATGTTGCCTGTGTAAACTAAACCCAGATGTGTTGACATCACTGTCTGTAGTTTATGACCTGCGTAATGTCCTTTATGTTCTGTCGTAAAAGTCTTGATGATGTTGATGTACTTGATGTACTTAGTTTCTATCAAGGAGTATATCAAGCACATTAACTAAATACTTAATGTACTTAGTTTCTGTTGAGGAGTACATCAACAGAAACTAAGTTCATCAAGTGAGGCACTTGTACTTCAGTTACATATGTTGTATATTTTTGGGGAGACTTTCTACTTTTCCTCCATTACATTTCAGAGGAAAATGAGTTTAATTTTTTTTTTTCCTACCTTCCAGACCGCCATTCGTTTCATTCTGGTACGCTATTAAAGTCAACTTGTTGATACTCGAAACATACTTGGATAGGTAATATCCATCATCGTGAACAAGACGTGTATTCAGGTTATTTTCAAAGTTTTGTAATTTTAGTGTTTAAGCACAATAAAAAGCGTGGTGTGAATGTATGTCTCCACCAGGGAATATAGTCACAAAAGAAGACCTGTAATTATCAAAAAATTTAAACAACTGTGACTTCATAAGGCTGTGTAACTATTACCAGGCGAAACATCAATTTTTAAGGTGGGTGTATCGCTTGAATATTTGATTTTGAAAGATTAAGATGTTTAACAAAATATCAGGAAAGCTGAAACACGGTTTTATCCTTTGGGAAATGATTGTCAGTAACGTAACATATATGAAAATTCAATATTTTAGGCTCAAACATGCAAAATGGGTGGTATGGTCCTTTAATAGAACATGTTCTATGAAGGTTCCATGGTGTAGGTTAGCACTCTAGAGTTAAAATCTAGCGATCTGAGTTCAAGTCTCAGTGGAACCTTCTCAATGTTCAATTCTGATTCAAACTAACAGGAAATGCATCCACCTGCAATATTTGAACCATGTTGAGCAAACTGAATTTGTCTTTCATTTCCCATCCAAAAAGCTTTGCTGTAAATACCCTTTTTAGTTAGTTAGTTAGTTAGTTAGTTAGTTAGTTAGTTAGTTAGTTTACTTATATTGTCTTTCACAGACCATACACATAGTGCACAGCTGAACGAAATAGTAGTATTCATTTGGCTCAGTCAGTGCGCAAGCAGTACAATATAATAGAATAAGTGATACAAAAATAAAGTATAAGAGAATAAAATATATACTGTAGAAGTATACAGACATACACACATTCATACAAGCAACCATATATAGCGAGGTCACACAGCAGCAGTATTAAAAAGTTGGGTTAAAAAGTGATATTGCACTTCATTTACCTATTCTGAGTTGTATACAGACAGTAGAGCTCTTGTGTTTTAGTCAGCATGACAAATTTGGCTTGACATAACATTTTAGGTTCAAAGCCATATTATGAAAAGAAAAATTGTAAAAAAAACAAAAAAAACAAAAACAAAACAAAAAGTAAAAAAATGCCTTTAGATGCTTTTACTTTAAATTTAAATATTTTTGTTGTCCAGATTTCTTCACTAGGACTCCACCCAGTAACTTTCCGTTCACACGCCCCCTTCTCTGACAATGTGAAATGTGTTAAAAAGTAAAGAGACCTGGGTGGGGTTTGGTGGGAGGAAAGCTGGGAAAAGTGACAGGGAAAGACATCAGAGACATTCTTAGTGTGAGTGTGAAGCTGAGCACTGTGGCCTCATCTCAGCTGGAAATATCTTTGACATGACTGTAAATACATGTGAAGTGTGAGGTCATCCAATATCACAGCTGGGTGATATAATGTATGAGAACAGTTTGCCTGTCAGCACTTTAGACTGCCTGTGCATTCATTCCACTTCACTCCGGTTAGTTCAACAATCCATCCATCCATCCATCCTCATCCTGTGCAGAATTGCAGAATTGGAGCCTATCACAATATTTTTGGGGAATAATCAATCTGTAATCCAGAATTTTCTAAAATCAAGAGGAAAATTGTCTTAACAAGCCAAAATTTTTTGTCCTGTCTGATGAAATTTTTTTTTCTTGCTTTCTTTCTTTCTTTCTTTCTTTCTTTTTTTTTTAACAGTGCAGCTTTTTAGGTGGCAAATAAAAACCAGATTTAATGAAAAGTAAAATGGCAAAAATGACTTGAGACTCCAAAGCATCATATAATGCAGTTACAGTTCTGCTGAGGCTTAGTCCTTGTGATGTAACATTATAGTTATGGTAATCTGCCTCTCCTCCAAGAAGCGTTTTCAGTGATGTAGGGTAAAATGATGGTGATGCAGTGAGACAGGCGGTTCAGCCGAGTACCGTCAGCATCAACAAAGCACTCGTACTCCCAGTAAAGAACATCCTCAAGCTTATTACAGATTTTATATTCAAACACTTGCTTGTTGCCAGAATTGCAAGAATAAAAAACAGGAAGTACTGATGTCGTCCAAGTTGTTCCTGATTTCTTTAACGGGAACATATGCTACAGATTCCCATGTTCTTTTTGTTCATTTGGGGATTTATTTTAAAGTCTTTTGCTTCCATTTACAAAAACAATGATGCACTTTTTTCCTCCCTTGCTACAGTCCTGCTGTGCCCACTGAATGAAAAATAGCAATTTTTAGGTACTGTCTCTTTAAGGCCCCCCTCCCAAAATGCCTGCTGTGTTCTATTTGGTGAGCAAACACCCAAGGACTGTGAAACATTGATATATCCAAACACTTGCTTGTTAGCTTTGGCCTCATACTCAGTGGACATGTCCAACCAGGTGTAAAGGTGAGGTAAATTCAAATGTCACAAACGATGTCAGCACGTTACAGAAGTGAAGGGCACATTGACATCAACATGTAATCTGTAACGCTGTTTTCAAGGCCTTCGTTGCTTACAGATTTGGGAGAAATGTCTGAGTTTTTTTTTTTCAAGCCAAATATTTTTTAGAGATACCGGTATCTTTTTTTTATGTGGGAAANTGAGTTTTTTTTTTTCAAGCCAAATATTTTTTAGAGATACCGGTATCTTTTTTTTATGTGGGAAAAATATAATGCTAATTTTATGAAAAGTAAAACTGTAAAAGCAACTTTATAGAAAGAAAGTCAAAGCTGAAACGTTTCACTTGTTTTGAGTTTCAACTTAATAAAACCTCCATGGGATTTAAGGGATCCACGGCTGAAGAGTTTTCGCATCACGGCGAGCTGACAGCAAACTCAGTCTCACATTATGACGTGTTGTGAAAATCCCTGCTGAGGTAATGATTCTGTTTTCAGACAGAGTCAGTCAGAGGAATCTGAAACGTGCCTGAGAACGTTCACACCCCAATGTCATCAACATTGAGCCGACTTCACGTTGAGCTCGCTGACCAATGGGGAAAGTGAGCGTTCTCACGTGACTTTTGTTGATATCTTTTGGTCCGTTTGATTTTTTTCCTGTGTGAAAATGAACCAAACTGACCGATAAATGCAACATTGAAACAATTTAGTCCCTGATTCAGACCAGAGCAAACGAACTAGAGGTCTGAAAATGTTCTTAAACGACAGTTGAACAATAATTTCGCCAAACTGCCTAAACTGGAGTTCCTGTCTGTGAATGTTAAAGCTGCAACTAAGATTATCTTCATCATTATTTAACCCATCAGATAGAAGGAATGTATGTAGTGAGCCCATGTCGCAATTAATTTTTAAATCATTTGTCACAAATAACAGAACATCCATAGATTTTCATTGCTTTGACTGCAGAAATTGTCAGTCACATGACATCACAAGGCCCTTCAAGTACCACTGGTGGTACACATAAGACAGTTGGAGAACCACTGGATTAATCAGTTGTTTGAGCTGAACATACAAAAACCTACTCAGCCACACGTCCCTTGATAAATAATTGTTTAAATAAAGGAAGATATTATGTAAACTTACTTCTGCATTTGGGTTTTATCATTTATTTACTTTGGGTTCAGTCAACATTTTTAGGCATGGCAGTTCTGCACCAGCAAGGTTTAAAATGTCAGGATTACACTGTAAAACATTGTCAAATATTAAGTACATGTAATTATACTTCTACTTGTCCCAGACAAGAAGCTGCTTGGGTTTGTGATCTATTTGGGATTGAATTATTTCTCCTTTTGAATATTTTACACTGATTTTAATCATTCAAAATGTTTATGTTACAAATAATGTAAAACTGCTTTTGTATGTTTGCAAATGAAGAAGTTCTGGTTAACTTCTGAGGGGGAAGTGCTGCCTGTTCCGTTCATCTGCTGATGAAAAACATGAAAATGTCTAAGTTAAGCAGATCTACACTGCCATCTAGTGGTCATTATAACAACATCCAGGAGTTTTCTGTGATGAGGTAAGTACAGCTCAACTGATGTAGGATGAGTTGAAAATTTGATAGAAAGATAAAGATGTGTATCAGTCTTAAATAGATTTTCCCATTTATAATATTGTTTATTAAAAGTGGATGTTATAATAAGCTAAAAGAACATTAAAAGTACATTTTGCATATATTCTGTCATTTTGAGCTAGTTTAACATGCAAATAACTCATTTATGAATCAGATTGTCCCTGTTTCAACATGAGTGCTTAATTATGCAGCATGATTACATGAATAATGTAAAACTAATCCACAAGTAAAACAACACTGTGCTTTTCTTTTTTTTATTCAAGTTTACCACTACCAAATGAATACAAATGTTGAGGCATTACGAATTTCAGAATGATTTACTGCCACATCCCCACACACTTTACAAAAAAATATATATAAAAACTGAAACACTAACAGAAACTCAACCAAATATTCACGTACCACGAGTCTGAATTACTGCAAGACTTACATACATTTTACTTTTTTTAAGCATCAACTTAAAAATCAAGACTCATACTACCTGTCCACTCTGGTACTTTTCTAGTAATACTTATGAAACTCAGCTCAAACCAGATCAAAGCAGCAGGTTACACACATCTGTCTGAAGCAGCTCATCTGTTTTCACTGGCAGACACTGAGAGGAAACAAAAATCTCTAGTGGTAGTTAAAAATAATTTCCTTTTTTTTTTTTTTGNTTTTTTTTTTTTTTGGCGTAGTAACTAAAATCATGGAGATTTATTACCTACTATTCTGAGGGGAAATTAATAATACCATGAGAGCTGTAAATAAAATAATGGCCTGAAATCATCCATAACTGCCCAAATAAATGAGTAACTAAAATGCATGGTCCAAAAAAAAAAAAAAAAAAAAAAAACATACTGTATGACAATTTCTTGTATTTATCATTTTCTTTTTTCTTTCCTCAAAAATTTATTTTCACATCCTAACAGCCACTCTTCTCTTTAAGCTGGGAGGAGGATGGTTCGACCTCACAGGTTGAACTGAGGGGGGTGATGATGTTTAAACCCGCCCAGCTGCAGCCTATCGTGACGGTGCCTTCCTCTACCTCCGATTTAGAAACATCCCAGCTGCCGTGAACCTCTCTTTGCTCCAGGAAGTGGGCAGGGTTAGCCCACCCTGAGGGGCGGAGCTACGAGGACAACTCCATCTCCTCGGACAAACAGCATGGGGATGTTTCTCTTCGTTGACTGCGAGGGGGGAAAAAAAATGTTTGATTTTGAGGGACTGAGCGACTCTGATAGTGGATGAAAATATTCTGTAAGTCAACTTAGCAGGAATTTTGCAAACAAACGACGGAAAAGGCAGAAAAAATGGGAATGGACCCATGCCATACCTTGTAGAGTTCTTCATACGTCTCTTCATCAATCTCCACTGTCGTCACCGTCTCCTCCACGTCACCAAGAATCATGTTCAGGTGCTGATCATAGGCCTGATATCAACAAAAAACAAACAAACAAAAAATTATCACAGCACATATATATTGGAAGCAAAAAAAAAAAAAAAAAAAAAAAAAAAAAAAAACCCGCAGTTTTTTTTCAAATGTTGAATTCTGCTGTTTTATGTGTTGTCTTGCTGTTCTCACATATAAAAAGCAACAGTTTGAAGGTTTTAGGAGACAGTAAGTAGGCTCTGTGTCTTACATGCAGGCGGCCGCGGAGCTCCCGGTCATTCCTCATCTTGACGTAGATCCTCTCATCCAGACTAAGTCTGATCAGATCCAGGGGCTCCTCAACTGTATTGGTGGTCGGTTGCTGCAAAACATATAAGGGAATACACTGATCAGCCACAACCTTAAAACCAGCTGCCTAATATTCTGTACATCCCCTCATGCCACCAAACAGCTCTGACCCGTGGAGGCATGGAGTCCACAGACCTCTGAAGGTGTTCTGTGGTATCTGGCACCAAGACGTTAGCAGCAGATCCTTTAAGTCCTGGAAGTTGCGAGGTGGGGCCTTCATGGATCTGACTTGTTTTTCCAGCTCATCCCAAGATGCTGGATTGGACTGAGATATGAAGAATTTGGAGGCCAAGTCAACACCTTGAACTCTTTGTCATGTTCCTCAAACCATTTCTGAATAATTTTTGTAGTGTGGCAGGGTGCATTATCCTGCTGAAAGAAAGCACTGCACCAGGGAATACCATTAAAATGAAGCGGTGTACTTGGTCTGCAGCAATGTTTAGGTAGGTGGTACGTGTCAAAGTAACATCCACATGAATGCAGGACTCAAGGTTTCCCAGCAGAACATCACCCAGATCATCACACTGCCTCCACCGGCTTGCCTTCTTCTCATAGTGCATCTTGGTGCATCTCTTCCCCAGGTAAACAACACACACACACCTGGCCGTCCACATGATGTCAAAGAAAACCTGAGTCATCAGGCCAGGCCACCTTCTTCCATCGTTCCATGGTCCAGTTCTGATGCTCATGTGTCCATTGTAAGCACTTTGGGTGGTGGACAGGGGTCAGCATGGCGCTCTGACCGGTCTGCGGCTATGCAGCCTCATACGCAGCACGCTGCCATGCTGTGTGTGTTCTGGCATCTGTCTATCATAGCAGCATTCATTTTTTCAGCTATCTGTGCTACAGTAGCTCTTCTGTGGGATCAGACCACCTGGTCTGATCCCACACGCATCAATGAGTCTTGGGCGCCCATGACCCTGTCGTCAGTTCACCGGTTGTCCTTCCTTGGACCACTTTTGGTAAGTACTGACCCCTGTGTACCAGGAATGTCCTAAAAGGCCTGCCGTTTTGGAGATGCTCTGACCCAGTCATCTAGCCATCACAAGTTGTTCCTTGTCAAAGCTGCTCAGATCATTATGCTGCCCATTTTTCCTGCTTCCAACACATCAACTTCAAGAACTGACTGTTGACTTACTGCCTAATATATCCCACCCCTTGACAGGTGCCATGGTAACCAGGTGATCCATGTTATTCACTTCACCTGTCAGTGGTTTTAACGTTGTGGCTGATCGGTATGTAGTCCAATGATGAGACTACAAAGGTACTCATCATCACTCTGTGCATACCTGTCTCAGCTGAATAAGCTGAGATAAAGTTGTCTAGAGAGACAGAAACCACATAGGCACAATATTTTTCAAGATATGTCTCCGTAACAATTAGATATGTCAGAACCATTTGCTGATCTTTTCTGAGCTAAATTTTTTTTTTGACAGCACAGCTTCTTAAAGCATGTTTGACAGCTAATATTTAAGTTTTCAGAGCTAACACTTGTACATGAACAAATCATATATAGACAGCTGCCTGCATTTTGATGTTCGTTAGCTTTTGTTTTGTCCTAACTGAACAAAATTATGAGTAGTGAATTTACTCGCACTGAATTCAGACTCTTGTCAAATATAAGGCTAGTGAGCCAGCGTTTGGCCAGTATTATTTCAGTCTGTCGGCATTACTAGCAAAGGCCTGAACCTGAACAAAGCAGGCATTTTAAAGACCCTACCAAAAGTTTTCATTTTCCCTCAGTGTGCAGAGTGGTGCTGCAGCAAGAGATAAACACGTTGTTACACATTTAAGCATTGCAAAAGCTAGACCCCTAAATGAAAATAAGCTCTGTGTAATATCTCCCCTTTGAAAATGAAGCCTTTAAACTATAGCTGGTATTTACAAACCGAAGGGGGAAATAAAGTCACACCAGAACTGTCTGAATGGATCAAATTTAGGCTTGAAACAAAATGAGTTTCATTTTGTTTTTTTGGTAGACTGTAATAACACTTCATCCCCATTTCTGTCTTCACAGAAATCTAAATCAGAACTGAACCAAACAGACAACACGCTGATATGAATGACATAGAACAGAACCCAACATATTACCTACATCCTATCGACTCTCTTTAACATATTGTAATAGGTTGCTTAAGTTAAAGCTTAGGTATTAGCTGTAACTAACACAGATAACCAGGTAAAATGTTAACAGCTAGTTTGGAAAAGAATCAAACTGGTCAAAACACAATTAAGGTCTGAACTTCTGCCCTGCATTCCATAAATAATACCAACAACCAGCTAAAATACATACAAATATACACCGAGTTTTACCGGAAAATCACATTAATACGACAAAAAGCCAATCAGACACGTTTCATTTTGTAGTAGTAGTAGTAGTAGTAGCTAACTATAGTGTTAACTATAGAGTTGCAAGTCACAACCGGCTAACGTGACTAGCTTCTCTGATAGGCCTTTCAGCGACGAAAGAGAAATAATCACTAAAGTAAGGCGAAATGCGCATTGAAACAACTACATGTGTAAAAAACATAGTTGCTGTCTGCCTTTCTGAGCCACTTTAGTCATGCTAAAATAAGGCATAACAGCAGAAATGTGCGCTAATGCACTAACCTGTTCAACTTCGTCCGCCATGATTTTGTGCGGCTGCGTGCAGTCTGACCGGAAGTTGGGTTGCCAGGTTGAAAGAAAACACACACGCTTCTTCTTCTGCTTTAAAGGCGTCCCATCCGCATCGTTGCATTAACGCCCTCTACGTTGTCTTTCTTCCATCAACTATTTCCATACTTTATGCGGTAGTGAATGGAACAGATATCCCCCAAAGTCTTTACCCTACATTCTAGATTCTATATCCCACGAAAAAACACGCAGAATCAGAGGGATGTTTTTGAGTGTTCACTTCAGATCTCTAAGCATCATAAGCAAAAATAAATGCACTTTAAGATATTTAACAAAATTTATCTGCAGTATAACTTCCTTCATTACAAATTTCATATTTAATCAACTGCTTGTACCTTGTAAAGCTGTCTCAACCCAGGACTGAGGCGAAATAAATAACACGTCAACAATGGCCCTGATTATGCTGAACTATGAATCTTAGTAAGGACTGGACTGGGCTATTTAATACAACTAATCTGAAACAGATATTTTTGCTATTATTATTATTATTATTATTATTATTAGTAGTAGTAGTAGTAGTAGTAGTAGTAGTAGTAGTAGTAAAATCTAATAACAGTCAGAAAGCTAAGTACTTAAGTAATTGTGTTTTTGCCTGAAAAAACGCACACCTGGCAACCCATGAGGTCACTAAGGCTAGCGTTCTCCTTCTCTCCTTCTCCAGAATTTTCCATCCACAGCACGGAAAGCATCAGCTCTTCTCTGGTAATTTCATATCATATTCATACTGTAGAATGTGTCGTCTCATTTCGGCCAGTTGAATTAGTCAATGGAATTAAAGACTCTTACAGGTTAATCCTTAAATTTTAGAGGTAAAATGAGCGTTAGGGACGCTGATAGTGACCTAGTGAATGTATTACAGTATTTATATAGTAAATAAATAAAGATGCAGCTAAATACGACCTTCAGGAGGTTATAAATCAAACATTATAATAATAATAACTCAATCTGATGACTATGACCCATGACGACGGACTGTACACCTCGGATTATATAGTGTAAAAGACAAGCTAGTGTTTGTTTTTTTAATGTATATGTATGCAGTTTAAGTGAGCTTGACCTTCATTAATGTGTGTGTGCGTGTAAGTTGATGACAAATTAATGCAAATGATTAAATTATTATAAAGTTTTTAGATTTTTTTTTTTTTTTTTTNTTTTTTTTTTTTTTTTTATGCAGGTTTCTGTGTAGCACATTAAACTTTAACTTAGCCATTTAAAAATCAATTTTGCAGTTTTAATTGTATTTTAATTTCTTTACGAATTAGGAAGATGAATTTCGGCCTGTGAAAATCTGGACATGAATTATTATGGGACTGGAGAAATGCTCCCATTCATTGCCCAAAATGTACGAGCATCTTACATCTCTATTTTCCTATTCTTTCTGTTTCATCGTGTGTGTGTGTGTGTGTGCCTCCTCTCCCAGTACAGCCCAGTACTCCATACTGGTTCTGTGTGCAGGTGAAGGAGGCAGAGCAAAGCAGTGGTGATACCCATTCCACCCTCAGCAGCTGCATTGTGGCTCTGTGGTGGAAGAGAGCCCTGCTACAAACCACAACTCAAAGGAGCATAACGCTCATTTTTGCATGTTCGAGCCCAAATAAATACAACCCGGGTACACATTGCATAACGGCAAACCGTTTTCCAAACGTACAAAAATAAATATTAGAATTTCCTACCTTTGAGACTGACATTGGTTTCAGTTCATTCCAGTACTCTATAAAAATCAGCTTACAGACTTCAAATGTGCTTGAGATAGATAATCCATCATAGCGGACAAAATGTCTGTTAAATTGTTTTGTCGAAACTACTTAATTTAACCAACACAGAGCTAAGCAGAAGAAAATATATGTCTCTGCCAGGGAATATAGTCTCAGGAGAAGATGGCTTGTACCAAGCAATAGAAACAACATGCCTTCTACAATCATGCATAAGTGTTAGCAGGCGAAACATTAAATTTTAAGGTGGTTGTATCCCCTGAATATTTGATTTTGAAAGATGAGGGGATTTGGCAAAAACAATACAAAACTAAAATATGGTTTTATATTTTGGTATTTATTGGGCTCAAACATGCAAAACTAGCAGTATGGTCCTTTAACATGTCATCCTCACATTGGTGCAAGCTCTGTAGAAGCCAAGAGGTGCATTGTGTTTGATGTTGACATTTTCAAAATCCATAACTTCTTCTCCTGTCTAAAAAAGACATTTTTGGGTGGCAAACAAAAGACAAATTCAGTGAAGAGTCTAAAACCGACTTTAGACTCCAGGAGGTTAAACCAGAAATATTAATAGAGCTATTGTTGTGTGTATGTGTGAGAGGTAAATATTTAATGTAACACTTTTGGAAGCTTTGCTGTAGTACTCAAAGCATTTATCATGTATTAAAGATAAGAGTGTGTGGGTGAAATGGACTTTTGACTTTAATCATTCATAACATACAGCTGTACTCTGATAAAAAGGAAATGGTCCAGAATCACAGATGCCATGCAATTACAGATATCTAGTGCCAAAATTCAGACAAAACATAAAAAACTTCATAATAAAAAGTCACATTTGTTTGTCTCTCTGCCCTACTTTTTTAAAAAATTCATTTCACTAGTTTATACAATTTTCTCTCTTCTTTTCCTCTCAGGTCCATATGCTGTAGGATCAGGTGAGAGGAAGACCAGCTACCAGATGGCGCCAAAGAGCAGGAAGCTGGAGATCAAACTCACCCTACACTGAAGGTCATCAACACGTGAGACTATGGGCGGGTTCCAAAGCTCTCATTCATTTTTAAAGGACCAGACCGACCGTTTTGCAGGTTTGAGCCATTCCAGTGTTTCCCACAGGTTGAAAATGTACTTGTGGCAGTGGGTACAGGCAGGTTCTGTGATAACCTTACCAAGAATTGAAGTTGTTGACAGGGTGTGTGTGTGTGTGNCAGGCAGGTTCTGTGATAACCTTACCAAGAATTGAAGTTGTTGACAGGGTGTGTGTGTGTGTGTGTGTGTGCGCGCGCGCAGACGAAATGGGACGCACACAGATAGTGCAGTCAGACATTCGGTTTCACTTTCTCCACTTTTGCTTCTTTCGCTTTCTTGGGGCCCCCCAAGTACAGCCTGTGTATGTGCGTGCATCAGTGTGTGTGACACCAGTGTTGGAGTTGTATTGTTTTTAAGGCTGTGTCGTCCCACGAAACCTGGGCAGATCTTCAGAAACCTGGGCGGGCTGCCCAAGTTGTATGGGAAACACTGAATTCAATTTTCATACATGTTACGTTACTGACAATCATTTCCCAAAGGATAAAACTGTATTTCAGCTTTCCTGATATTTTGCAAAAGTCTCTTAATCTTTCAAAATCAAATATTCCAGCGATACACCCACCTTAAAAATCAATATTTCACCTGCTAATAGTTAACAGTTTAAGTAGTTACATTTAAATTTTTTGATAAACACAGGTCTTCTTTTGGGACTATATTCCCTGGTGGAGACATATTTTTAGTCTGTGCTTTTAATTGAGCTGAAACGCTAAAATTACGTACCTTCTAAAAAAATCCTCAATACACATGTTCACAATAATGGATTACATATCCCAAGAATGTTGCAGGTATCAACAAGTTGGTTTTAATAGTGTACCAGAATGAACTGAAACCAATGGAGGTCTGGAAGGTAGGGAAAACATTTTTAACTCACCGTTCCAGTAGTATGTTTTGGGAAATGATCTTCAGTAACTTTACATATATGAAAATTGAATATATTAGGCTCAAACATTAAAATGGTCCTTTAAGTCTAGTCCTCGTGCCTTAGTCCTGTCCACTTAAGATGCAAGGAAAAGACACGAGGACAGGGGAACCGAAGCAGGAAGATTTAAGAAAAATGAAACATTCTCGCTCCTCAATCATCATCTGAAGCGATGTCACTTACTGATGATGTCACAACTGATCGGTGAGCTCAGAGCTGCTCTGTTCTAGGTCTTTGATGATAATAAAATCATGAAATATTCTCCTGTGATTATTTCCGTCATTAACATGAACAGTTTGACAAACATTCACATGCGTAACAATCCAACTTTATAATAAAACACACGAGGATGTTCTGTAATAGCTTGGAATTTTCAGAGGTGAATCCAGGAAACATAGGGAGATTAAAAATAATTATCTGGATAATTTAGGTTATGTCATGAATATACAAACTGAGTTACTTTTTCTTCTTTTTACAACAAATTTGGTGTAATTTAGTTTTGTATAATGAGATCTTTGTTTGACAGGTATTTCAATGAAAATCAGTTTTAGTTTGCAAAATTTATCACCTGACCAAACTTTCTCCAGGGTCTTCACTGGAGTTGTGAATTTTCAGTCACGATAACAAAAAATTTCAGGGAAGATTAATTTAGCAGAATGTCATCTGAGGTGTGTGAGTGATGATGTTGAAAAAGGTTTGATTTCTTCATTGTTGCACGTTTCAAACTTGAATTTAATAAAGTTTAAAGTTACATCACTGTCACATTGTGTTTGGAAGTCTTTGGAACTTGTGGTGTTGATGAGTGAGGACTGAATCTAATTTTTTTTTCTGTTTCTAATTTTTTTTCTGGAGTACAAATATTTGACATAAAAAAAGGTCAGAAGTCCAAAAAGGTTGGAGTTCAAACTTGTGACATTATGGTAACAAGCCACCCTGCCTGGTAAGATATAGGAAATCTTTATCTCAAACAAGTGTTGTAAATGCATGCAGGCCACACTTGTTCTTGTTCTGGAGTCCTGAAGGTCTGAGCGTTTCAAGAAACTGAACCTCTGAACTGAAAAACAAACTCGCCACCACATTTTATTTGAGCAACTCACAGCACAGATTTATTAGGAAGCTCCCAGTCCTAATCATGCAAAAATACATTATGACTTATTAAGAGAACACTAAATTCAGATTACACAGTCAGCAACGTTTCCGTAATAAAGCATGGAAAGGCTCTGCACATCCAAGCTACACACAGGTGCTGAAACTGATTAGAGCTCCTCAGGTCTGTGTGGGCGGGGCTTAACAAACACCTGTGGAGTCTGCTGATAAGTTTGTTGTACCTGTTAAAATGTAAAGATACACGTTTGTGATTTCATTTACCTCAACAGGCTACGTTCACATTACAGGCCTTAATGCTCGTTCCTGTTTGTTTTCTAGTCAGATCTGATCTTTTTGTCTGGAAGGTTTACATTCATGTTTTAAGTGACCTGAATGTGACACAGCACACATTTAACAAAACAAACAAAATCATCATCTCCATGCATTAATGACCAACAAGAAAAAATAAAAATAGAATCCCATTTGGCCATTTTTCACAGTTTATTGTTTATTGAACATTTGGTTCTGATATATTCCTCTAGTTTAGCTTGGATGGGAGCTTCTCCATACAACAAATTTGGAATCTCCTCGTCTCTCCACTGACTCCTTGTGCTGTTGTAGCTGTCCTTCATATTTATTTCTAGTGGGTTATGAAGTGCCAACACTGAATGATGGCAAAAGTAATATGCACCACAGAAATGATGTTTAAAAAAAAAAAAAAAAANAAAAAAAAAAAAAAAAGAATTCTGATCTGACCCTCCAAACAGCAGTCATATAGATCAGATATGAATCATATTAGTAGGACCACATATGCAAACGGCCCATATCTGATGTGAAAAAGCATAGATTTGTTTGTTTGCACTCCTCAGAAAAAAATCAGATGTATCACATGTAGGGAAAAAAAATTAATAAAATAAAATCCGGGTCACTTCAGCCTATAATGTGAATACATGCAGGTGGCCTCAGCAAAGCTCCACCCATCGTCAACCAGCAAATAGATCTAATCAGCCAGAGGAACCAACAGCACGTGTGTGGAGTTGCAATCTCACCCACAGCCACTAGAGGTCTGTGTTGAGCTGTAGTTCATCTGACGTTGGTTTTGGGCCAGTCAGTGCTACATCACATGGCCAAAATTATGTGGACACATGAACCTTACAGCCATTAGTCATTATTGAGTATCTAATTTTATATCCATCTGCACTGATATGGAGTTTGATCCCTTTTGGCTTGTGTTACACTTTTGAACATGGCTGCAGGGTTTTGCTTCCATACAGCCATAAGAGCATTATACTGATGTCAGACTATTATATCTGGCTGCTGTTTTTTTTTTTTTTTNTTGTTTTGTTTTGTTTTTTTAAAGGTCTCTTTTTTTGTTTTTTGTTTTTTTGTTTTTTTTTTTGTTTACAAGCATGAAAGACTCAAACTAATCACATGACGATTAAGTGATGAAAAACATTCTAGAATCAATTTGTAAACCTTCTGTTGTTTGGAGTGTATGGATCCTTAGTTGAGATTTCTTTTAGCCTAATTTATCCTAGAATTTTCTGCTTGATAATTCATTTTAGTTTTCCCTTTTTAGGATAAATTTTGACTTTTTTTTAAAATGAATTTTGGAGAATTTATTTTAGTTTCTTTGGTATTTTTTTGTTTTGTTTTGTTTTTTACAAAATGTTCCCAGATTTTTTTTGACTTTTTACTTCCTAAAATTTTGTAGAATTAAGTAGAAAATTGAAATTTTTAAAGGTTCATTTCTATCATTTCTTTCCATGTTTAAGTGGATTTTGTAAAGTATTTTTACAATGTAGCTTTTTATGTGGTAAATAAAAAAAATGAAAGGAAATGCTTTTAGCCTCCAGAGAGTTAAAAAGGGTTTTCATTTACTGTGAGGCTCTAAAAATACACTCCATCAAAAAAGAGGAAGAGAAATGAAATGAAAGTTACAAAAAGGTGGAAGGGTGGAAGAGGAATAATTAATGTTTGAGTATGAGCGATGAAATTGTGAGACCTGTTCAACCCATCTGACCCAAAAATATCCCCGCAGTCGTTAAAATGCCATTCAGCCCTTCATGTTACAGAGTGACAGCATGATTTATCTGGATTTAATTATGGATGAAGGGAAAGTCAGTGTAGCAGGCCTAGAAACACACACACACACACACACACACACACACTATAGTGTCATATACTGTATGTGTGCACTGATCACATGTACATACCTAAAACAAAAACATACAAATACACACACACACACACACACACACCACTCCACTGGCCACATCTGCACATAAACACAGACACACACACCTACAACACGCATACTTTCTGAGTTCAGTCAGAGTAATTTGTCTCCTCTGTAGCTATTTATACAGAATCTATTTAAACAACAGAGGTTGAGGAGCTGAAGGACGATGGAACAAAAAAAAAAAAAAAAAAAAAGTGAGGACTCAGAAAAACTGCTGCATATTATCTTTCATTTATTTTGATTTATTCTTTGTGTGTTTGTATGATGATATTTTATTACACTGTAATCCCAGATTTTGTTTTAACTCAAAAAATAAAAATAAAAAAATAGTTCATTGTACCCAAAAGTGAACATGTTCCATATATGACCTAATGATTTTGAGTTAGTTGTACTGTTTGGATATTTTTTTTTAATTCAGTTAGAGTTTTTGAGTTTAATCAACTTATGTCAGTTTAGTTTTGCCCATTGCTATTAGCAAAGCACAAAATTATTGCTGAAAATAGAATCTTGGTGATCAGCACGGTGGTTCAGTGGTTAGCTCTGTTGTCTCACAGCAAGAAGGTCCTGGGTTTGAGGCTGACCGGGTCCTTTCTGTGTGGAGTTTGCATGTTCTCTCTATGACTGCGTGGGTTCTCTCCGTGTCAGCCTGCCATAGACTGGGTGACCTGTCCAGGTGAACCCTGCCTCTTGGCCAATGATTGCTGGGATAGGCTCCAGTCCCTCAGTGACCCATAACAGGATAAATGGTATAGAAAATGGATGGCTGGGTTATTGAGTGGTGTTTTTGATCATCTCATGATTTAATGAACCTCTCTAAGTAAATTTTTATGCATCTTTATGCAACTGTCAACACTTGTTGGCATTAAAAAAAAGGTATTGCCTTAACTGCCAAAATAATTACAATTGATTACAGAAAACAATTCTGATTCTTAAAAAAAATGAAATTATTCTCCACTTACTGAAAAAATGCTGCCTGTAAAGAGCAGAGAAAGTTATTCTAACCATGCAATATTAGTTCATTGTACCTAAAAATTTGAGGGTTTTCTATTGAGAATCCTAGGTTAATTGAACATGTACTTTTTTGTTTGTTCAATAATGCATAAGTTAACCTTTTTAGGGCAATGCTTTTTTTTTTTTTTTTTTTTTTTTTTTTTTTTTTTTTTTTTTTTTTTTTTTTTTTT
>VXCM01004813.1:17338-31572 GCA_014773175.1 Lucifuga dentata
AAAAAAAAAATAAAAATATATATATATATATATATATATATATATATATATCGAGAAAATGATCTTTTAATGTACAAAAACAAAAAAAATTGATCTTTTGCTAAAGCCCTGCAGTGCACACTGAATGAAAACAGGCCATTTTCAGCACAGCAGGTGAATAATATCTGTGACTTTGTAAATGAGGACTTGTTAGTGGGTCAGTGACTCAGCGCTCATGTGTGTGTGTGTGTGTGAAGAGCAAACAGCATGACGCAACAGCCATTAATTGGCTCTTTGTCATGGTAATGTGGCCCATCAATGACAGAACTAAACACTCAGAGTTATGCACAGAAATAGACACGACACATGACAAAAGTCTGCGTGCCAGTACGTCCGTGCACATACAAACACACACACACAGAGCCAGAGAGGAACAGACAAATACACAACTACGCAAACACAAGTGGATGTGCACAAAAGGTAAACACACATCAGCCGCATTGTTTATGGATATACACACACAGACATGCAGATGCATAGAGGAAAAGGTCACATTATACACACACACACACACACACACATACACAAGACAGATTCAGCCATTCAAATGTAAGATGACCTACAAAACAGGTCACTCAAGGACAGCAAAACACACAGCACGTCATCTTTGTTGGTAATATGTTTTTCAAAAATGTCCAGATTTTCACCAATAATATGTTATTCTCATCATAGGATCTGTCAGTGGAAGGTGTTTATGAATTTTTAAATATAAGTGTTGTTGTTCTGCTCCTGCTATTCAGCCATTTTAACCTTATTTTATTCCCCAATGTTTTATGATCCCTGTATTGCTTTTATCTGTGCTATGCTGTTTTTCCCTTCTTTTTATTTTTCTGTAAACACTTTGTAAGCTTGTTAAGGAAAGTGGTGTATAAATTAAGTTTATTATTATTATTATTATTATTATTATTATTATTATTATTATTATCCTAGCAAGTAAAGCTTTTTTTTTTTTTTTTTTTTTGCAGTACAGTTTTTGTGGTGGAAAAGAAAATTCATTGAAAAGTAACATTGCACAAATCATCAAAGAAAATAAAACATCAATTTGGTCACCCTACCACCTATAAAATCCACCTTTATGACAAACAAAAACCCTAAGATAAAGACAAGATAAAATAGAATATGTGGTACCTTGATTCAAACTGTGACACAGCACCTTCAGAATATAATGTCACCTGTAACACTGATGAACATAAACTCATCATGTGTCAGAGCTGTTAGACATTAACATGCTTGTTGCCTGATGACACAAAGTGATTAACCGTGAAACATTAGGTGACACGTTATTGCTGCCACACATGATGAATGCTGCTGCTCTCTTCTTCTCTTCATTAAAACTGCATTTTGCTGAGTGTGTGTGTGTGTGTGTGTGTGTGTGTGTGTGTGTGTGTGTGTCTGTCTGTTGAGGGACTTTCTTGACCCCTTGTAAGGTCAGTGTATAATTAAGTACATAAGGGTCAGTGAGTTGTGAGTCGTTCTGCCCTTTGGGCAGATTTGTGGTTTTCATCAGACAACAGCAACATATTCATCTACATAGCACCAATATTTTTTTCAGTGCAAAGACTGAACGCCTCATATATCACGGACTTCTTTAAACAAAGCATTTTTGCAATGAAAACACAATTCCAAAAACACGATAGTTTATTTCTGACATGAGCTCCTCGTTAAAACAGACAAAGTGACAAACCGAAAGCACCAAAAGAGAAGAAACGACTCGCTGTGCTAAAGTAACCGTTGCTTCCACACACGATGAATGTATTAAAACCATATTTGACAGTGGTAATATGTTTTCTGTGCCATGGAGCTTCTTGTAGGATGAGCATCTCATTTATTACATGGCTTGTTGTTGAGTTATTAGCTTGAAATCTCCAGCAAGCGTGTCATTTGCATATATACTGCATTAGTGCTGCACATATCCCTTGTGCATTTTCCCCTCGTGATTCTGCATTAGCAGAAAGCAAACACTTTACATTTCAGGAATGGGGTGAAACTTTTGCAGATTGTGCTGCAGTAAGACAATTATATTATTCCTGCACTGTACCACCATTATGAGACACAATTAACTCTGGATTATGTGTACAGGGTTTACCCAACAATTTAATCCCCTGGAGGCTAATACGCTAATTCTATGATTTTACTTTTCATAGAATGCAGTTTTCCTGTGGTCACCTAAAACGTTTCACTGTAAAAAAAAAAACAACAACAACAAAAAAAACAAAACAAAAAACAATCCATCCACAAACTGATAAATTTGCCAACATCTGTTAAGGGATGTCAGCAGCACAAAAACAGTGACAAGCAGGAAAATGACTAAAAGTTTCAAGGAGTTTATCAAGCATCTGAAAAACTCATTTCTATGACATCTTGGCTCCACATCAACAAATACACCTGCTAAAATAGATTCTCAAATATCACCATCTTTGTTTACAGTGTTCAGAAAAATTGCAGACTTTTTAAAGGACCATACCACCCATTTTGCATGTTTGAGCCTAATGTATTCAATTTTCATACATGTTACATTACTGACAGTCATTTCTCAAAGGAAAAAAATGTATTTCAGCTTTCCTGATATTTTACAAAATCTCTTAATCTTTCAAAATCAGCTATTCAAGTGATACATCCACCTTAAAAATCGATATTTTGTTTGCTAATAGTTATTCAGCCTTATGAAGTCATGGTTGTTAAGATTTTTCCATAAACGCAGGTTTTCTTTTGGGACTGTATTCCCCGGTGGAGACATAGTTTCACTCCATGCTTTTTATCACGCTTAAATGCTAAAATTATGTAACTTTTAAACAAAAACTAGAGAAACTAAAGTTTCTATATGAAACTTTGAAAAAACCTGAATTACCTATCCAAAAAACGTTTTAAGTATCAACAAGTTGATTTTAATAGCATACCAGAATGAACTGAAACCAGTGGTGGTCTGGAAAAAANAAGTATCAACAAGTTGATTTTAATAGCATACCAGAATGAACTGAAACCAGTGGTGGTCTGGAAAAAAAACATTTTTAACTCACCGTTCCAGTAGTATGCTTTGGGAAATGATTATCAGTAGCCTTACGTGTATGAAAATTGAATATATTAGGCTCAAACATGCAAACTGGATATCAAGGAAAATGTTTTGGCCCTTACCTCGCCCTGCAGTGGATATAGTTTTTAATAAGATTGACATAAAGTGGGCAACATTAACAACACGATCATGTAGCCACTGTGTGTATAAATGTATATGTGTAGTTAAAATTGAATATAATCCTGCCCTTATTGAGCAGAGAAGCAACTGATGAAGATAATATTTAGATTTCTTTTATGACTAAGACGATGTACAACAAAAGGCATTTTCAGGCCTGTAGTCCATTTGCTCTTGTCTGAACCAGGGACAAATTGTTATAATGCTACATTTACCAGTTTGTTTGGTTTGGTTTTCCACAGGAAAAAATAAATAAATAAAAAAATAAATATATATATATATATATATATATATATATAATCCAACCAAACTCCAGCAGGAAAAGTCATGTGAGAACACTCGCTCTGCTCATTGGACAGAAATGTTTGGAGTGAGAGAAAGAAAATCAAAATAGGAAAAAATTTACTATGCGGGATATCTAAATAACATGGACCAAAGATGGATTACATCATATTTCCGTTTTCATAGTCATCATTTGAGCCATGTAGCAAGAAAACTACAGCAGTAAAAGCTTGACTTTAAGAAAACATGTGGAAAAGTGCTTGTTGCTGTTTGTTGCTTCACATCATGTGTAGAAGACACACTAACTTTTGACAGCTCAACAGGAGAATGTGGAGAACAACAACATGCTAACCTGCAACATGCTTAGGTAAGATTGGTGTACTAAGACATTTTCAAAGCATCTGTTGGATTTGTTAATCAAAGGTGTAGTTTACTTATGGTAACTTAGCTATCTCTGGCTCTAGATCAATCAGTAGGTCAATAGATTGTTTGTAGTTAGTTTTGTCGTGCAGATTATGTTCAGAGCACATAGGAACTGCTCAAGAGCTCATTTGGACCAGATCGACACGATTGCTGTGTTCAGACCTGCACAAAGGAAAAGTTGCTGGAGTGAAACGAACATTAGCTCAATTAAACTAGACCACACCATGTAGTGAAAACACCTTAAGTTTACTTATTTGCATAGTTGTTTTTGCTACTGTCAAGTTGTTGGATTAAAAAAAAAAAAAAAAAAAANAAAAAAAAAAAAAAAAAAAGATTTTCTCATGGAGGAAAAATGCAGGTGTAAGTGATAAAATTAATGATTCCTCTGATTAGAAACAAGGAAGAAAGAAATGCTGAGGTTTTCATACACTTTTCATAAGCCATTTCATAAGCCAACATTTGTCATCCTGGCTTGTAAAACATCTTTCAGTTCTTCTTCTCTGCTAAGTTTGTGTAATGCTGAGCTTTGTTAGTAGCTGTAAACCACTGAGATGTTTGGGGTTGCTGCCAGCCAATTAAAACTGAGTGCCACAGTTGAGGACAGGCTATAGAATATATAAGGTGAGTCCACACTGTGTAGAGAATTGGAGCTAAGGAAGGGATTAATCTGCCCCATTATAATATTGGCTCCATTATCTAATGGGTTTGGATATGACTGCACTGCTGCACTGTCATCAAATATCTTCCCCGTTACAGTCTGACCTTAAAGATATGATTATCGAAATGGAAGGAGGGAAGAAGCGAGAGAGAGTAGAGAGAAAGAGGAAAGGCTGAAAAATGATAACTGTTGGCAAACAGTATTTGTAATATCTATCGATTTATCTTCACTGTATGAATGCAGAGTCGTTTTCCTTTTTATCACAACAGAAAGAGGAATAAAAGAGGTGAGAAAGAACGACAGAGAGACGATAAAAAGGGAGGAAAAAGAACAGATCGATCAAAACTTTAGTGAATTTCACAGTGTGAATGCAGTGCCACTGTCTTACCGCAGCAAGTGTGTGTGTGATGTGTGTGTGTGTCTGTGTGTGTGTGAAGATAGGAGATAGGAAGAGGAGTGAGAAAGGTAAAGTCAGACAAATTCTACTGAAATCGATGTTCAGCCATCTGAAGACGTGCTGCCTTCAGGTGCCTGAACATGAGAATGGAGCTCATGCTGAGAACAAACAACGACATGCTACACGTCAACACGTTCATCTGAAGACGTGTTAGATAAGCTTGTTTTATTGCCATCATTTCACAGCATCCGTTTGATTTGTTACTACGGCTACATACTAATTACATAGCCCACTCTGGTTTGAGGTCAGTCACCTTCTATGGTTCAGAACTAGTTTGGATCGTGTTCACACCATAAACAATCCGCTTTGTGACCAGACTGAAACCACGAAGACCACAAAGTAATAAAAACATCACTCTGTCAAATAAAAATTATACTACATAACAATGAAGATGATCAGGATGATGATTAAGCTGATGACAAATTAAAACAACGGCTCGACTAGCAAAATAAAACACAAAATAAAAATAAAGAAAAGAAGAAAGCTTTACATCCACAAGGATACAACCAAATGAGAATGAGAAATAAATTAAGAACACATAGATGCACACAGTCTTAGATACAGACTGTGTGCATTTACAGCCATAACTGTAAAATTGTTATGTAGAAGTTTATTTTTATGATATGTAGATAGGAAAAATTGTTCCCTTTAAAGGACCATACTGGCCATTTTGCATGTTTGAGCCAATATATTCATTATTCATACATGTTACATTACTGACAATCATTTCCCAAAGAATAAAACCATATTTCAGCTTTCCTCATAATTTACAAAATCTTTTAATCTTTCAAAATCAAATATTCAAGTGATACATCCACCTTAAAAATCGATGTTTCACCTGCTAATNTTTCAAAATCAAATATTCAAGTGATACATCCACCTTAAAAATCGATGTTTCACCTGCTAATAGTTACGTAGCCTTATGAAGTCATGGTCCTTTAAATTTTTTGATTTTTTGATAAACATGTAGACAAACATTCACTCCGTGCTTTTTATTGCACTTAAACACTAAAATTGCGTAACTTCTAAAAAAACCTGAATACCTGTACACGTCTTGTTCGCAATGATGGATTACCTATCCCAAGAACATTTCAAGTATCAACAAGTTGATTTNTTTTTTTTTTTTTTTTTTTTTAATTCACCATTCCAGTGAATGGTGAACAGCCCGTTTCCCTTTGGGAAATGATTTGGGAAATGATTGTCAGTAATGTTATGTGTCTGAAAATTGAATATATTAGGCTCAAACATGCAAAATACTGTAGATGGTATGGTCCTTTAAAGGCATAAAAATTATATTGAAGGGAGGAGAAAGAGATGGGCAAAGATATAAAATGGAATTATTAGGAGCTATCAGCTGCACTGTGTGAGTAGAATAAGTAAAGAATGAAATAAAATCTGAATAAATGTGTCACACGAATCAATGTTTGTGTTGTCAGTGTGATCAAATCATCACTAGTTAGATGTTAGATTACAGAACAAAGGAAATAAGCTGTAATCCACTTTGCTTCAGCGTATAGCAGGAAATACACACACACACACAAACAAACACAGACACTTCAAAGAGGACGTGTGTGGGTGTATTGATGTATTGTCAAGAAAGAAGATTGAAGTCGATTGATCGTATTAGTTTTTCTGTTAACCATAGTTGAGATGATACAGGCGCACACACACGCACTCACGCACGCACGTACGCACATGGTGGCGTGACTCAGCTGTGTCATCTTCACAGCTGAAAGGGAACAAAGTGAGAAGTGCAGAACTAAAGAACTCCTGTCAGGCTTATTTGTGGTTGTAGCTGTGTGACGGTGCGACTGTGAACGCTGCTTCCTGCTCTGATCTGCCGATGTCCCAATTCTACCAACCTCAACACCCCCAAACCCCTCCTTTACCTGAAACAATAGCAAAAATAAAAACCTTGAAACAGCTGAGTGCAGCAGCATCAGTCATAACTTCTGCCACAGAGGATGTACACAAACCCAAAATAACGCAAAACCCCAACAATAAGCACAAAGCAAAGGTGGGGCATCAGAGAGTGTGATGGGTGCTGCTAAATTTGCATTTATTTATTCATTTATTTATTTAAACTTCGATAATGCATATTAATTGACAAGCAAAATGTAAATATGCCAGATTTAGCCAAGATTGACTAATTTTCATTTGTAGTCCCATGCCAGGATGTTAAATTGGCCACCTGCAAATATATAAAGACAAAAAAATGTGACACAACAGAAAAAAAATTCTGAGAACCTACAATAAAAACACATTGGTCACCTGGACCATTTTTTAAACTCATCATTTAAATATTTCTCTATGCGTAGTCTAGCATTTTAATCAATACGAGCAGCAAAAGACAATTTAAAAAGCATATATTTCAGAGGACACATGTTTTTCATTACGAGTCCAACAGAAGTAAAGGAAATCCCTCCCTCAACCCTTCAATTCAGGATTCTGTGTTCACAAATCTGATTACTAATAAGCCATTTCTCCAGTTCTTTGGCAAATAAATGAAAAGTATTGTACACAAATAAATAAGTTTGTCCATCTTTGTGTTAACCTCATGACCTCTCAGCCAATGGATGCAGGGAAAACCTCCAGTCCACCCAACAACAGGTCCTGTAGACAATGGATGGACTTTAAGAGGAGTTTGCAGCATCATCTAGTTGGTTTTGTACGTATGTGCAACATAATTCTGAAACTAATTGCATGTAATCAGTTGTACCTATATAGTGCCGCAGTTTCATAATATTCATTCATTTTGTTACCTTACCTTACCTTACCTGCCCACTGTGTGTCCTCAGCCACTCCCATAGTTCCCAGTCACCCATCTGCTACTCATTCATACCAGCCAATATTTACTTCTAGTTTTGCCTTAGCTCTCCAGACATTCTGCTAGCCTGATACTCTGTTCGTAGTTTTATGGCTTTGCCTGATTTTTGGACTTTGATTTTTTGCTGACTCCCTTTGGATCTATTTGTTTGAACTGACTGACCAGCTATTACCAACCGTTGACCAAGATTAAAGAACTGCCTTCATTTGCCAAGTCTGATTTATCAAGTTTGCTTTTGAGACCCAACCTCTGCACCCAACCTCTGCATCTCATTATAAAGACAGAAATCTCTGTCTGTGGAACTAATATCTCCAGAACCTGGCACTATATGAAATTAAAATTCAGCAGGTATAATGCTCAGGACCCAAGGACATGCAGTGTCACATGCAAAGTTGCTTGGATGAGCAGTTCTAGAATTGAGCTGTGCCAGTGAAAAGTAGTCCATGCAGCAGGATACGCTCCAGGTTGCAGCAGCATATGCTCCGCTCCACGGCCACTTATGGCAGGCTGCAGTACACACTATAAAACATGGGTACTCAAATACAAATCTTAAAGTTCCACAAAGACAATTTTCAATAGGATAAAGGTCTGTTTATTAAAGTCAATCAAGCAGGGTCGGATTGGGATCCTAATTTTTTACCAACAATTTAAGATGTCTGGGGGTGACGAAACTAGCTGCTCTGTCAACTCTCAGCCAGACATTCAGTTTCACTTTGCAGAGGAGAAAGCAGACAATTTTGTCTCATTGTGTCGCAGATAATACAAATAATACATATGAAAATTATGATTTGCTCAGAGTCCAGAGACAGTTGTGGTTTGGTCCACAGCCTGACCAGAGTCCAGATTTTGAGGATGACTGCCATAAAGTCTGGCCCGGTCTGAACAGCCCGTTTTCAAAGGCCACTGCACTAGTATGTAGTAATTGTAGTTCAGGGCCAGTAGCTGGTTTTTAGGTCCTCATGAAAATTATAATATTAACTTGTCCTCACCCAGCTGTTGTAACAAAGGAGACATTACTGCCTGACAAACCATTCAAGTTCCAACACTGGGACACTAGCAGTGGCATGAGACTGGCAAATGCTTGTGGACCTGAACCAAAGGCTCAATTTCCCACCAGAAATCACCCCAACCAAGCTCAGTCTGTCATGATGCTCTGGTCCTCCACACAGCACATACATCATTGAGCACTGTACATCACTGAGTTAACAGTGCCCTGGGAAGATGCCATATTAGATGCAAAAGCTGACAAGGTAGTCTGAGTTTGCTGCAGAATCCCAACAAAGTGGATGGAGCACCATGGTCCAGCCTGTAGAGGTCGGCCACAGAGGTTGCATTGCATCATCCATCATGAAGAGCCTCAAAGAACTCGGAGTGCGAGGCCAAGCCCATCAGCAAGCAGCTGAAAAATCAAGTCATTGGCTGTGAACAAAGAGATGGGAAACCATGAGCTCTTAAACATCATCATGGCAGCATCATAGGGGTGGTGCTGCGGTGCCAGGATCCTCTCTCTCAAGGCCCCTGAGGCTGTTGTGGGTTAATCAATGAAACATTGAGGAAGGAGGGTAACCCTTGATGTTGACCCTTGACAACTTTTGTCATCATCTCACCAGCAGCATCTGTATGTGTGAATCTATAGAATAATATCATCAAGTCCTTTTACCAAACCAAACATATTAAGTTATGATCAAATACACACAGAATGTACAGAGAGCAGTATGATGACTGCTGGAGACGGTGTGGGGGCAGACTGGGGGTCTGCAGGGGTCCCATAGAAGATTTTGGCCCAAGGCTCCCCGCNGTGGGGGCAGACTGGGGGTCTGCAGGGGTCCCATAGAAGATTTTGGCCCAAGGCTCCCCGCCTATACTGCATTTATCCAGCCTTTGACAAAAACAGCTAAATGAGCTGTGATGGATTACCAACAGTGTGTCAAGGCTTTGTCATGCTGTGAAGATTTGTTGCTTCTTCCTCTGCAGATCCAAACTGAAGGAAATCTGGAGCAACAGTTGCTCTTTTTAAGTGCAGATGGATCAGGAAGCATTATTCATCACAGAGACTGTGCTGATGATGCCATCGACATCATGGGCGGTGACAGAGACGTCATATTTTACAGAGTCCAATCTGTCCTCTGAGGACAGACTGCCTGTGTGTGTGTGTGTGTGTGTGTGTGTGTGTGTGTGTGTGTGTTTCTGATCATTTGTGCTTAACATGTTCAGAAGATAGCTCACTGTATTTTAACCTTTTGAGTACACTGTAAAAAAAAAATCCCTTCTCAAACCAATTTCTAATCTAAACTAATCATTTTTATTATAAAGTTAAAACAAATCTGAAGGGCAAATGGCTTGATGTGATTCTTTGAACATAAAACTAACACGTTAATTTAAGGCCATTTAGTATCATTTCAGCAAATTAAACTTTATAAATTCAAGTTAAAGAGGCTTGACACATTTGTTTGTAAATCAAGTGTTGGAATAAGACAGGTTGAAATAATTTCAGTGTACTGACAGATTTTTTTCATTTGTTTTAAGAAAATCTGACAAAATGTCTCGCTAAGAATTCACATTTGTCCGATTCTTGAAATAATCAAACCCATCTTGCTTTAACCTGATTGATGTTTGGATATTATTAATGTGCTGACCATTCAATTCTTTTCTTACATCTTTTCAGACAGTTTCTACTCAGCTCGAACTGAAAATCACAATGAATAGCAGAATAAGACAAATCTGGGCCAATTATTTTTAAATGAGAATAATAATCAAGTGCATATGGTCGTTAAAATGATTATTTTCACTGGATAAGAAAAAAGTGTGTGTGTGTGTCTGTATGTGTGTGTGTGTGAGAGAGAGAGAGAGAGAGAGAAAGAGAGAGAGAGAGAGATTGTGTTAGCTGGTGTGTTAACTGTTATGTCTGTAATCATATCTGTATGTGTGCCTTATTTCTATGTGTCTAAACGGAATTGTGTGTGTGTGTGTGTTGTGTGTGCGTGCATGTGTGTGTGTGTGTGTGTGTGTTAACACCAGAACATGTTGCTGCAGTGTGTGTGTTCCTCACTGGCAGGACGGGCGCTTGGCTCGGCCAGAGGAACTGAGGAGTAACGAGATCTCATTNCCTCACTGGCAGGACGGGCGCTTGGCTCGGCCAGAGGAACTGAGGAGTAACGAGATCTCATTTCTGGCTCACATTCCTGCTGTGATGGTGTCAGTGTTGCCATAAAAAGAGCCTCCAATCAGAAATACACACCTTATGCCAGAGACAAACACACATATACACACATACACACACCACACACAAAAATAGAAAAATATGTTACATTACTAACAGTTTGATCATCTGTTGTTTTTGAGAAAATCAAGCATTCATATGCCTTAAAATTCCTTTTTTTTTTTTTTTTTTTTTTTTTTTTTTTTTGTTATTTATTTTCAGGTTGAGATTGGGATGTAAAAATCTCCAACCAATTAAGTCATTTTTGTCTGGTTTTAAATGACTGCATCATCTGGGATTTTCATACATGAATTAGATTGTGCTGAAAAAAATTAAACATGTTGTAAAGCTTTATGTTAGATTGTCATTTTGTCTGTTATTGAGTCCTGAAAAACAAGTAAAAATCTGCCAGTGCTGATTATTGATTATTTCAGACATTATTTCAGTCTTTTTAATGAATTTATTTCATGATTTGTTCTTCATTCTAGTGCCCCAATCTTCCTTATTTTGTCTTGATTTAAGATTGAGATACTCCTTTCTGAAATCATCTTAAATCACTTTTGGTCTTCCTTCCCTCCGGTCTGCTCTCCTGACCAGCTACTCGATCATGTTACCTGCAGGTAAATCAGTGATAAACTGGGCAAAGTAAATTATGAACACTATTATGACATTTTAGCATTATCAAAAACATCCAGTTAGCAACAGCTAAACAGGATATGAACTGTTTCAACCACTGACTAAGAATATTTTGCTTGGAAATTAATTTTCTTATAAAGCCAGACATAATATAATTTATTGCTTTTTAATACTTTAAGCTGTGTGTGACTTTAAAAACGAACAGAAAACACTTTTATTGAAGATTTATTTCAGTAACATATTTCAGCCACTAGAGGAGGTCAGGCTCAGAATTTGCATAACAAGCTTTCTCACTCAATCAGAACAGCCCACTTTTTACAGAATACGCAAACCTGGCAACTTCACACAGATCTTATTGACTGGAGTTAAAGACAAGATCATTTTAGATCATTACAAATATTGGCAGGGACATGTCCCTACTGCCCCTACCTAAATCTATGCCTATGGAAGTGTATATTGTACATATGATGGTTTAAAGATAGATTAATGATTAAGCATTGCTGCGCCTCTGTGATGAATGAATCATTTTATTACTGCAGGAAATTCTTTAGTCATGTAGCCCAAATCAACAGAATTGAAAGAAGACAGAACTGCAGAATCTTCCAAATTGCTTGGAAAAAAAAAAAAAAAAAAAAAAAAAAGACAGATTTTGTGTGATTATATGAACAATGTATAAATGATCTGGTTACATATAGATTTCTTTGCAAGGCATAATTAGGTCACCTACATTTGTCCTTTTTTTTTTTTTTTTAAGTCTGCACTTCCTCGGCGGTCCCTAACCAAGTGGGATGCACTTACAAAGTTGTGGTGATGGTATATTCTTATTAAATATATACATGGAAATGGCAAAAACGTGTGAATTATTATATGTATCCTGACAATGGAGATAAGATAAAGACAACAGTAATTACCATTTAAAAGTCGCAGCATGTCGCATTTAACAGCAATACTAAAAACAAAAAAAAATTAAAATCATGTCAAAAACTATTTAGAATCAGTTTAATTAAATTAATCAAATGCTACACTTGCTACCATCTTACAGTGAGGCTGATCTGTATTCCCTAAAAAAGTTTCCAACAGGAATCAACAAAGTACAATGTTAAAATTAAACCTGTGACAAAAAAAAAAAAAAAAAAAAAAAAAGTGTAGAATATAAAAAGAAATGTTCCTCTGACTAACTAATGTATGAATAATTGTATTATTACATATCTCACACCTTCTTATAGCTTTGTGGTGAGGCTGGTTTATTTTTGTGTCAGCGTGCACAAAGAGCTGTAGGAGTGTGTATGTGAGGCAGCTGCTGGCAAAAAGCATCCATCTGGAGCCGGAAACCTGAAGCACACACACACACACACACNACACACACATGCGGCAGAAACTTGAGATGGTGACAGCTTGGGCCCCGGTTGGTTATTTTAGTCCACAGACGCTCAGAAGTTGTGATCATCTTTGTCTGGCTGCTTTTCAGAGATAGTTAGAAATGTTTTAGCAGGACTGAAATACATCACTAATTGACCAGCATCACACGCCACATTTAATAGTTATGGATGTATGAGACAATAACACACGAGAGGATGCTGTTCAGCCTGTGCTTCACTGTACGGTGAAACTCATAGGTGTAGGCAGGGAAATCAAGGTGTTACTGAATTATCCTGACCAATAGCTTCACTGGGTAAAGTTACTTAAAACAATTAAATATGACATGCTAATACATTTAAATAATACTGCTGCAGTGTTTTCATCTCATCTTTGCCCGCAGGATACATGCAATACATATTTTAGACTTTTTTTTTTTTTTTTTTTTTTAATTTAACACATTTACTGATATTACTACAGTTTTGTAAATGAAATGCATCCACCGTGGTTAGAGACCGTTGTCAAGAAAGTGAGTTCTTAAAAACATAGGCGTCCCCACCCCCACTCCAGACGTTGTGTTGAAGTTTAGAAATGTCTCAGAAATGTTGCAGAACCCCAAGCTGACATCTCCATCTTTGTTCTCTGTACCATTCATAATATTTCTAAGTGAATGAATGAGGCAGACAAAATATTAGAAACATGCAGTAAAACAACACCACAGACTATGGCCTCAACAATGACCGTAGAGCTGAATCATCACCTTTCTGACACTGTCAACAACTAAAAATATGTAGTTTCATAAATTTAATATTTATAACAGGACTGTTGTATTAGATTATATTAATATTAACAAGTGTCTTTTTTTCTCCTGGCCACTGAGTGTCTATCGTCACTGTCTCTGAACTAGAAAAAATATTTCTTTGAGACAGTTGATGTAAAAAATAAAATGTTTTCAAAGTCAGAATTCTCGCCAGCTGATTAAACGATCGAGTAAGCGGCGTCAGAATGGAGTCACCTTGACTGTACAACAAAAGAATGAGTCATGAGTCTCACATATTGTCAAATATACAGACAAGAAGAAATAGGTACGGCCACACACACACATACGCACACACATACACACACGCACGCACACGCACACACACACACACACACACACACACACACACA
>VXCM01004814.1:0-39480 GCA_014773175.1 Lucifuga dentata
TTTTTTTTTTTTTCAGATTTTCTCTAGATATCGCAATAATATCATTGTCATGAATTCTTTTGGCCACGTGGAGTGAAAATCTGATATGGTGACAGCCCTAACGGCAACGTCTTCTCAGTTTTGGTTTACACCATACATCAACGGACCATCTTTCCTTTTTCATACGAAAAAGATTACGGAAAATAAATGACAGAGTGACTACTGAAAATAAATATTTCATCTCTATCACTCCCTAAAGTGGTAGTGATAAAATTGTAAGGACTTAATTATGAATTTTAACTACCAAGAGGTTTTCTGGTATCTGTACCTGACTCCTGATTTTAATATGGTCTATGCTGTTAGAAAGGTATAAAATACTCTTGTGGGTTGCAGCCAATCGTATCATTATAAACTCAGAGCTTTAAGTCATTTTTGCTGTGAAGTGCATATAGGCGGAGCAGAGTCAGTGAATTCATTAGCCATAATCTGCAACACGGTTTTGAGAGTATAAAGAATACAAAGATTTCAAAGCAAATATATTTTTGCTCCATGGCATTTAGCTGGTGGCTGTAACTTTTAGTTGAATTGCAGATTATGGCTTTCTTTAGAAAAGAAAGCTTGAGGTCATGAAATATGCATCAGAGTTTTTAGTACTTTGCAGGACAAACAGTGATTCTTATTCATTACCAATACAAATCTGTGATGCGTGTGTGTAGGCGGACATTGCTGCCTTACAGAAATGAGAAGAAGGCCAGTAGCTCTTTGCAGAACACATTATCTTTGCCATCAACAAGATGCTGCTGGTTTGAGTTGTTTTGGTTCGCTGTCTGTCCACTCTCCTCCCCACCTGTCATCTAACTGCTAGGTGTGATGAATGCAGTAGACAGGAGGAGCTCCTGGCTGTTTCTCCTCCTCTGCTCTCCCATCCATCACTCCCCCTATGTTTTTATTTCCCTCTCTCACTCTCCTGCTCCTTAGTCACTCCACTATGTCTTTGTCTTTGACTCAACTAATCTGCTCCTCCATAGCTTTCTCTCTCTCCTTCTCCCTCTGACTGTCTTTAACAACGAATGTGTCTTTGTTTTTTGACTTCAGTTGACCTCATGAGTGTCACAGGATAAAGATCCAGGTTTCTCTTACAGTGTATGTGTCTGCTGTGTGTATGTGTGTGTTAGAGGCTTTTGATTAGCTGATCTAAAGCGATGGGCAAGACAAACATCATTAGACGCCATTCCTTCACAACTGAGAAATAAGAATCTTATGTCTATGCCCACACACACACAAACACACACACACACAAACACACAGCCATCAGACTCATCCATGCTCATTAAAATTCAAGCCAGCAGGGTCAAACACTCACCAAGTCACCTTCTGAAAACAAAAACTGCTCAAGGTCACTGCCTGTCTGTCTTTGTATCCTCATATTTCTCTCTCTTGCGTCTCTCTGCTCGTGTTTCTTCTTTCTTCTTTCACCTTCACTGACAGATAGCTTATGTTTAAAAAAAAACCTTTAGCTTAACACAAAAACTTGTCGGAATTTGTCATTTCTTGTTCTCATCTGTGTGTTTTGCAGCCTTTTGGTGTTAACCAGCCAGGACCCTACGTCATGTACACCACGTTGGACTCCAATGGCTACCTAAAAAACGCCTCAGGTCAGTAGCCTTATTTACTTTCTATCTCACATACATACACTCTCACAGGGTGCTTTCATTGGTTTAGCCTGGTTGAATCAAGCTAGGGTTTGTTTGTCCCTCTACGGCTCAGTTGGACAGGTCTGAACACAGCAAGGCACTAGGATGCACCAAAGCAACTGCATCGAGATCATTTTGAGGAGGTGGTCTCAGTCCGATTCCAAACGTACTCTGGAATGCTTTGTTTGTGGTGTGAACAGGATGTGTGCTAGTCCCAAACCCACTATCTATTCATTGATTTAGAATCAGAGAGGGCTGTGTGTCAGAGAAGGCTGTGTGTGTTAACGCTTAACTAACTGCAGTAAAGTTTGTTTTACGTTAGACACTCAGCAGATATCTCCTACTTAAAACCATTAAACATGCTGAAGGTAAAACGAACTTGCCCACAGTTAAGCTTCACCTTTGATTAGACATAGCAATTGAAACAGAAGCTTTGAAAAGGTCATAACATATCAGTCTTACCTGACACGTCTTCAGATGTACATGTTGAAGTCATGTGGTTGCAGTATTTCCCATACATTACTTGGGTGGCTCACCCAGGTAAATGAAGGCCCACCCAGGTGTCACTGGACAACCCAGCCTTAAAAAAATACAACTGCGACACTGCTGTCACACACACTGACACGCACACACAGCGAGAAGATGAACCACGACATGTATATTTCATTTCAACACATTAATCAACATCTAACTATAAAGGCAGAAATCTCTGTCTGTGGCACCAACATCTCTAAAACCCGGCATGTATGAAGCTGAAATTCAGCAGGTTCAAACATCAGGCCTCTGTTTTCACGGAGCAGAAATACACCTCATCTGAAGTAACAGCCATTTAAAGACATTTTAAAATGTTAGACGTTTCTTTTCACTAAAAAAATTAACTAACATGGAAATAAGACAAATCATGCTGAATACATGCTGATAAAGCTTTCAGCAAGCTGCTCACTTTTAACTAAACAAACATATTTAATGATGTCATCAAACTGCTGACCAAAGCATCGCTAAAATATAGAATAAATTTGTAATTTTACCATCGTTTCGAAGGTAAAAGTATCCTAAAAAGATCCTATGATTAGGTTTTGTCACCGTTAATCCGTTCTACAGCAAAATCCCCGTAGACCAGCATCTGTCTCCTTCCTTATGAACTTACCATAAATGCTCAAATAGTGGCGGGTCCTTTAGTTATTTATTTATTTATTTTAACCTCAGAGAGAGAACCAGGCTTTTGTTCCAGCCAGGTCATTATTTATAATTTTAAAATATATGTAACCTCCATGCTTCTCACCAAAGTTTACCTCTGCTGTGTTATAGTTCATTAGTTTCTTTAGTTTTCCTTTAAAACCCCGCTGAGATCAAATGAAAGCATGCTCGTTATATTATTGTGGTTGCCTAGCAACCAGTCATATACAGCCTGGTAGCAGCCATTTTCAACTAGATCTGAGTGTTTCTTTGCTTTTTCTTTGCACTTTTAAAGCCAAATAGCCATGTTAAACTTTTGTTGGAATCGTCTATTGCNTGCTTTTTCTTTGCACTTTTAAAGCCAAATAGCCATGTTAAACTTTTGTTGGAATCGTCTATTGCACAGTTATCCATTTTGGATGGGGGTGGGGCTTGGATACCCAGCATGCCTGCCCACCGCCTCAAGTAAATTTTCAACCTGTGGGAAACACTGGTTTGTATGCACTACATTCTCCTGTTCAACCATCTGAAGGCAGCACATCTTCTTCACATTATGTGAAGAAACACGGTTTTCAACACATTGTCTTGAAGTAAGTTCAGGTTCTGCTGTCATAGTTGTTTGATGTATAAACCACATGACAACTATGGCCTAATTCTGTCTTTGTCCATAGTAAACTTTTTTCCTGTTTTGAATTTTTTCTCCCCCCAGACATTTCTGACCAATGAGCAGAGTGACTATTCTCCCATGACTTTTGCTGCTATATTTTGTTCGATTCGATATTTTCCTGTAAGAAACGGGACTAAACCAAGCGTTAAATACAACACTGTAACAATTTAATCCCTGATTCGGACCAGAGCAGATGGACTTCGGGTCTAAAAACAGCTTCAGTCTGTCTCTCTCTGTCCCATGTCTCTGTCCTTACAGCTGATTCTGTTTATCTTTCCTTTATTTGATTTCTTTCCTTCATTGCTTTGGTTTTTGTACTTGGATTTGACGTTGATTCTCAAAACCGTATTATATTACTCTATATATGATGTTATTACTCTATCACTCCCAAATAGTGATTTTTTATTACTTCTATTATTAAATCACTTCTCAAAAGAAAAGCTGCCAATCAAACATTGTGGCCAGAACTTTCTTTATATCTGGATTTTCAGTTGACGTTTGAGTTTCTGAAACCAGTTATTAATAACGTAACATCTTCACAATGACGGCTGTCATCGGTCTGTCTCAACATCACTAGATTTATTTTGAAGGATTTGAGAAAATAGAGAAGGACAAGAAGAGGCAGGAATTGATTTTTTTTTCATGAGAAAATAGCCTCGACCCCTCCAACACAAATGCTGGAGCAGAAAGGGCAGCTGGAGAGAAGTCAGAGAGAAGGTCCTTCTAAAAATGATGGCCGTGACTTAAAGCAGAATAAATCAGAACTCCCACTCTGAGATTCATTATTAATACAGTGTTTTTCTGTCTAATGTAATTACAGTCTTTGTTAGATGTTGAGCTGATGTGTTTTTCCTGTTAATACTGTTCAGATAATAACAGGTCTCACTCACATCTCATGTATAAATACTGTCATATATCTAACAGGAAAATTGAAGTTTTAGTGTTGCTCGCCCAGATGCAGCTTTCAGGAAGAGTCCAAAATTTTCAGCAGTATGTATCAATTATTTAGCATGGAGTTACTGCAGTGGAACTGTCAATGCCGCACATTTTCTCATTGTTTCTCCAAGACAACTGCAGAAAAACACTGAACAAGTTTCTTCCAAGGTAAAGAAACACTCAACACAGCGTAGCTTCCCCCATTTTGTCTTTTCAAAATAAGTCAGTTTGAATAAGTCAGTCTGAAGAACATGCAGCATTTGTGGATGTTGCTCTGTAGTTTTTCACTGGTGACTTCTTCTTGAGAGGTTCACATTTTACCACATTCAGTATTTGACTGATGTTTGCCACCATTTTCAGCACAAATTTTCTTTTCACTGCAGGCATAACCAACGACAAACGATGACGACCAGCGTCAGCCATTGTTTGATCTTATTTATAGAAAAAGAACACAAGTTTGATTTAGACCCTTCACAGACAAATAAGATGCTGCATTTAAGACGCTAAGATGAAATAAGGTGCTAAATTTGGAAATTTAAAAGCAATTACAGTCAAATTTAATAAGCTCAGAAATCTTTGCAATGGATGAGTGAGTGTAGTGGTGATGAAGATGTTGATGATGTGATGATGATGATGATGACAGCTGCTTTGTGAAACATTTGAACAAGATGTGTCCTGTTTACTGTTGAATGGAATTGATAAGGACAAGCTGTTCAAAAATACTTGAACTGAATCTCAAACACTTGCTATTTCTCTCTCTCTCTCTCTCTCTCTCTCTCTCTCTCTCTCTCTCTCTCTCATTTTCTCTCTCTGCGGCTGACCAAAGTCTTCATGGGGTTAAGAGCTGCATCACTCCCATTATTAGTGCTTTTTCACAGAAAAACAAGCTGTCAGAATAGCTGACCCTGTCAGCCCTCTCTAGAAATCACACTGGTTGAAGCAAAAGCTCAACAGCATAACAGGGGCCAAAGAATCAGAAAGTTGTAAAAACACGTGCCAAAACTGCCAGTTGCAGTACAAGTAGTGCCACTTTTGCAGATCACTCAAACATCACACAATGCAGAAGATATTTAGGAGATCCTCCACGTATTGACTCTTGTCTCATTGCAACATGCAACAATCCTAGTTTAACATAATCTTTATCTACCTGTCATATATACAAACAGAATGCTTGAAATAGGCCCATATTACATGGGGGGGGGGACNTTTTTTTTTTTTTGTTTGTTTGTTTTTGTTTTTTTTTTCCTATTGAACCCCACTGGAGTATAAGGAACAAAACAAAAAGAAAAACAGCAAACAAAACATAAAAAATAAAACTGTGCACAATCAAAAAATGCACAATATTTTTTTTTAATAAACTTAACCAAATTAAACAAGACTTTGACATTTCTTGTGCCCATCAACTCCTTAAACTTATAAGTAGTGGGGTTAACTCTAAAACTACTTCTAATCACTTTGTTTCTATCCTCATTAAAAAAAGAACAAACTAGCACATAGAGAGTCAGAATACACAGTGCCAGATTTAATGTGTCGATCATGACAAATAGCATCACGCAGCCACATTTCCTCTTTTTTTTTAACCTTTATTTATTCAGGGTTAGTTCACTGAGCATCAGTGCTCTTTTTCAGGAATGGCCTGCTCACACACACACACGCACACACACAGAAGCTGCCCAATACAACCCAGACTTCTCTGCTGCCACTGAGCAGCTCCACTGGAGCTGGTTAGGTGTCTTGCTCAAGGGCACCTCAGTGGTCATAATTAGGGAGGGACAGGCACTGCTCATTCACCTACCGACCCAGATTTCTCCTGCCAATTCAGGGATTGAACTGGCAACCCTTTGGTCAAAAGCTTGCTTCTCTAATCTTTAGGCCTCCACTGCCCCCAAAATCTCATAAACACCCATTTTGACCTGTTTTAGCATTCACATTGAAAGATGCCTTTCTACAGTTACCGTATATACTGGAGTATAAGCCGGTCTCGAGTACAGGCTAGCCCTCTGATTTTGACCTGAGAATTTAGATTTTCAAAGAAACCCGTATATAAGCCCTGATGTTGTTCCATCAATTTATTTATTTAGCAAATTACCTGTTTTTCTGGGTATTGTCATAGTATTCCTGTGATTTTCTGAAAATATGTACTGGTAAACATGATATTTATTTCAGCAGCTGATTACTGTAACTGACCAATCACAGCAGAGCTTACTGGCCACCGCAAAATGTGCTGGATAAGATGTTTAGTCAGGAAATATCTCATTCTAAGGTATGATTTAAACTATTTTCATGGGTAGTGGTAATGGTAGTATTTCCACCTGGAAATTTCCTTCTCTGGGATCAAATCTGAATTTCTTGTGTATAAGCCGACCCCCGATTTACTTTGTGAAATTTGGTAATAAAAACTCAGCTTATACTCAGGTATATACAATACTTGATCTTGTTGACATTCTAGTGGCACTGCACCTCTTCCTCAAACATCAACTATGCTCTGGGTCTCTCTCTCTCTCTCTCTCTCTCTCTCTCTCTCTCTCTCTCTCTCTCTCTCTNCTTACACACACACACACAGAGAGACATACACACACCACCCCGTGCACTGGGACTCTTGGTAGTGTCTGGATCTTTTATCTCTCTTATCTTCATGTCTCTTAAGAAATGGAGCTCTAAAGCAGATTTTTTTTTTTTTTTNTTTTTTTTTTTTTTGTTTTTTTTTGGTTTTTTTTGAAGGTTAAACATTTCAATTTTGCTTTGACCCCAAATGAAGCAGTATAAAGCATGGCTCTTAAATATTATCTCTGTCGGGTGGAAACCTTGTATCTCCAAAATCGCTACTTTTCAGGAAATGAAAAAAAAAAAAAAACNAAAAAAAAAAAAAAACGTGTCTTTAAAATAATTGAACACCATGTTGTCAAAGTTGGTATTTTGTCTTTATAGATGGTCAGATATTTGCATGTATCATTAAAATATTATTTGACCAAAATAAAGCTCAAATGGAGTTATGAGGTTTTTGACCAGCGAATGTGAAGATACGTGTTTTGTCATTCATTGATTAGAACGGCTGCATCTGTGGCAGGAAGTGCTGCATTACATTATCATCAACTTACAGGTTACAGAGTTTATTGTAGCTGTTTGTGCCTCAGATTTTCCTGTTGAATAAATTTGGCCAAAATCTCTTCTTATAAAACATGAAGTTCTATGAACAGGCTACTGAAGACGGTTTTGGCTATAATTAGACAGCAAATCCTAGATTAAACTGCACTCCAGCCTACCATGGTTTGCTGCACTCTTCTCCACTCCCACGTCTCAGGCCTCACACACATAAAACGTTAGCCTTTATAGACTTCCTGTTTCTTGAGTAAAGAAAACGCTGTACTTATTAAAACAGCCATTTCTTTATTTAGCCTTGCATTGAAACAGCCACAGACTGTCTCCAAACAACTGCCTACTCTTTTTACAGTCGAGTGAAGCAAGTGGAGTTATGTGGTTTTACCGACAGTTGGAGGATCCAATGGAGTTACGAGGTTTAGTCTAAAGCTCTTTTAAATCTTTTAAATAGTTAAATATTTGTAAAATACAGAGACAGATGTGAAGTATGACCAATACAATTGATTTATTAAAGAAAATAAAAATGTCGAAATATAGAGATACAAGGTTTCCGCCTGACAGCGAAGACATGAAGCAGGTCATTAACACTCTGGTCTTCAGTGGTTTTCACTTGTGACACACCTTTCAACAACGTGTTGATAATGGGACAACTATGTTCTAATTGGCGTTAGATAAGCTTTATGAATGAGCTTCAGCTATCACGGCAGTTATTTAGCATGTTTTTTTTTTTTTTTACTNTTTTTTTTTTTTTTTTACTGTGTGATTTTTAAAATAAAGTACCTTCATTGTTTACTTTTACCATGGCGTTCAGCACCGCGAACAGCATGCAAGCACTCACATAATCAAGCTGCACCACTGTTGTTGTTGAGCGTGATAATGAACGTTCATAATAATGTCATCCAGGTCATTTCCGCCCCAGTTTTTTTCAGCAGCCATTTTTCAGAAAACGTTCTGGACAGACGAGACGTTAAGGACAGCGTTTCTGCCAGCATGCTGTGCTGTATTAGCTATAGTTAACCTAGTTGATGATACATTGAGGGAAGGACACAGAGCTGGATGAGGACAAGACGTGCTGACAGCCTGGGGTCAGAGATATATATAGTCTTTGTGTGGGGATGTGTGTATTGTGTGTGTGGGGGGGGTGTACATTCTTGTGGGAAGCATAATCCCACTTTGTCAGATTTAACTGCATTAGATATTGGCAGTACATGCTTATTTAAAGACTGAACAGACAAATCACAGTTTAACGCTATTATTTTTTCACCACCATTAAGCAGCTGTAAGCTCCAGGCTACACAGAACTAAAACTAATCTTCACATGGCTGCTGCTTCTTCAATTACGCACTTTCAAGTCCAAGCCCAGGACAATAAGTGTACAAACTATTAACTGTACTTGTCTTTTATTTGGTTGCCAAATAGGGGTGTCATGATATACCAGTATTGACGATAACCGTGATATTTAAAACGTGAAATACTGATATCATGTTAACAATACACATATGATATCATTAATAATAAAAATAATAAAATCATTTCCGTTTCTCTCTGTTCTCGCTTTCTGTTCTCCCTTCCCAATGCCCCCCCTACCACACACACACACACACACACATGTGATGTGATGCCATGATATACAGTAACTAGCTAGCTAGCTAGCTACTACAACAGTGTGCAGCTACTACTGCTGTGCTAAATCATGATGGAGGAGCTGACAGACAGAGTGAGACGCTCTACCCTAACCTGAAAAAAAAGTTAGCTGCCAGTGTGGAGTTTTTAGGATTCAGTAACAAAGACAGGAAGTTGGTAGACGCCCCAGTCTGCAGGAAATGCTGATCGACAGGAACTGCTAAAGGGGGCGATACCACCAACCTGTTCACCACCTTCACCTCCATCATCCTGCAGATTTCACCATGGTAGAGACAGGAAGTAGCAGTTAGCTTGCTAGTCCTGAAACAGGAAATGTTCCATGAAGGTCTTAGTTGTGTTGTTAAAGCTAAGTTATCATGGCGTTGGACTTAACAGGATTTTCTCTCTCCTGGTTATTTGTTAGATTTGTGGATCTTTTGTTTATCAGGTCATCTGGTTCCTTTACACCATCCTTTAAGGTGGAATTGCTCTTTTTGTAGCTTTTGTACAGTTCTGGTTACAGACTCTCTGTACCTCCCTACACTCCTATTTGGAGTCTAATTCATTTGCCAAAAAGACACAAAACACACAATAAACCTAAGCTAAAGATGAATTTGACTGATAGCATTATTTTCTTTTTTCAAATTTTCTATCGATATCGTGATAATATCATTATCGTGAATTCTTTTGGCCATGATAATCGTGGATTGAGGATCTGATATGGTGACAGCCCTAGTTGTCAGTTTTCTTAAACGTTGATGAAACCTGCAGTTTTATTCCCTGTTCACACACTCCACTAATTTAATATATGCAGTTAAATGGGTGCAGGAAGCAAGTGTGTGTGTGGGTGTGGGTGGGTGTGTNCCTGTCACCAGTCACCACTCACCACCTGCACCCATGGCAGAGAAGCTTGAGAGTGAAAACGACTCTTGTAGAATATTGAGGCGCTGACAATTTTAAAATCGATTAGCTGGAGTCCTAGAAAGTGAGACACTATAAAACACCGTCATCTTCATCTGCTTTGATTTTCAGTCCTGTAAGAGGAATAAGATCAGAGGTCAACTGATGCACTTATTTATGGAAGTCCTGTCCTCACACAACCTCACCTCACACAACAGCCGGTCAACACAAAACAGTCCTAAAACTGTTCTTCATGTTTCAGAGCATTTTAAAGCTGCAGCTCCTTCTCAGCTCCCTCACCTCCTCATCTCTTAGGGTGATTTTGGATGCACGCCTTGTAAGAGTGACATTCCCACTTTATTTCACACCATCCCCATGTCTCTCTTAGGTTTTCTGTATCTCTCTGCTGTCAAATGGTGAATAATGACAAAAACGCCAGATACTGAATCACAAAACCTTTTACAGTGTCATGCATGTAATGAACAGATGCTCTTCACATCCTCCTCCTCCTCCTCATCCTCCTCCTCCTCCTACTCCTCCTCCTCCTCTCTTCTTCTTCTGCACACAATTTCTGCAGATTTCTCACCTGGTATTCAGAGAACAGAACCCCATCTAGTTAACTTTTGAATATCCAAGCATATTATAGTATGTCTGCCTGCCAGTGTGTGTGTGTGTGTGTGTGTGTGAGACTGGAATGGACAGGGTGAGCAAGAAAAAGAGAGGAGGAGAGAGAACAAGAGAGAGAGAGAGAGAGTGTAGCCAAAGACTTTGCCAGCACAACTCCCCAGACCCCTCATTTAACAGCAGCAAAGTGCTGCCGGGGAGCAGGCTGGCCTGTTTGTGTGTGTGTGTGTGTGTGTGTGTGTGTGTGTGTGTGGTGATTTAAAGTGTATTTATTCTTTAGCTTGTAGCTCGGGGAACAGCCAGTGAGGCTGCCAGAGATGAGCAATGATGGGGCGCACACAAACACACACACACACACACAATGTCTGGTCTCTCCCCTGGGACCCTGCGATCTTCACTTACCCTTCACCCCTCCTGAAAGAGAGAGGAAGCAGAAAGGAAAGAGAGATTATAATATTGTGACAGATGGAGACAAGGACCAAAGAGGCACAGTGTACATGAATGGAGCTGGAAAAAAAGAGGGAGAAATGAGGAAAGAGGGAGCAATCAAATAATGTGGGATGGAAAAAGAAATAACAAGACACCAAGTGTAAGCAGAGAAGGAGGGAGGGAAAGAAAGAAAGAGATGGATGGTGAAAGAACAGGAAGGGACGTGGATCAGAAGAGGTAAGGAGCTGTAGGATGAATAGAAGAAGACAAGGTGGAGCAGAAGTGGAGTCAACTTATTTTGGTGCAGTGCCTGATATACACACACACACACACACACACACACACACAACTATGTTATCTAGTGATAGTACCCCCCTCTTATCTGACAGGTAAAGGTCAACAGCAATGCCAACAAGATTTAGCACTCAAGCTAACTTGCTTGTGTGTGTGTGTTTGTATGTATACGTACATATGTATGTGTGTGTGTATATGTGTGTACAAGTGTGTGTATGTAGCTTTGTGCCTTTATACATTGTGTTACCCTATATCTCACTCAACAAACACGTTTATATGTGCAAGTTTGTATATGTGTCCAGCCTGTATATTGTGTACATGTGCTGCGCGTGTAGCAGTATGCGTGTGTGTGTGTGTGTATGTATGTATGTGTGTGCACACCTGCATACTCTGACATCTGTTTCTTCATGACCTTGTGTGTGTGTGTGTGTGTGTGTGTGTGTGTGTGTGTGTGCGCGCCAGCAGTGTGCATTGCCCCTTACTAAGCAGGTTGGATGGATGAGCACGGGCTGTGATTCTGACAACACCACACCTCATTATCAACTACGTCCTGCTGAGAGAGAGAGAGAGAGAGAGAGAGAGAGAGTGGTGAAGTGGTGGTACTGATTAGTTGTAATTATTCATTAAACAACTTTTTATTCCTTTGTGTTCCACTACAGAGATGTTGGTCAGGTGAAACACATACACACACACACTCATCTAAACTATTTATGTTTAGCTGGTCAGGAAACATCAGAAGTAACTTTTAATAATGACGTTACATTTCCCAGTAATAATCAGCACAAAGAAATACTCCAGTCAGAAATAAAAATTTGTCTAATATTAGATGGAGAATTACCCTTAAAGGACCATACCACCCATTTTACATGTTTCAGCCTAATATATGCAGTTTTCATGTTATGTTACTGACATATTAAGCTCAAACATCCAAAATGGTCCTTCAAACATTTTGCTTTCCTTAGAAATATACGTCACCTAAGTTAGAAAAGTTCACTTCCTTTAGTATTCCCGCCGCTGACTTTATCCAGAAAAGTAATGGCAGCATTTGACATCAGCTTTATTTTGTTCCTTTATCACTCACAGGAGAGGAAAATGAATTATTCTCGCTGTGAAGGTGAGGGAAGCAGTTACCATTTCTGGAGAGTAATAGAAAATAATACAAAGTGTTATAAATCACTTTTGGTGAGTAACAACATCACATATGAAGTAATACATCGTTGAGCAGCAATCCTACCATCCAGTATTTTTCAATAGATGTCAAGTGAATCTTCAGGGAAAATATGGATTTTTTTTTTTTTTTTTTTTTTTTTTTTTTATAACAATAAATTAAGTTTGGTAAGTTTCCATCAGTTGAGTTACTGGACGCAAAGAAGTCTTCCTGAATATCACAAATAGTATACAGCGCTGGCCAAAAGTATTACACCTCCTGTATTTTTGTGTAAACTTTACTAAAGTACCACTCCAAACACAACAAAATTAATTTATTGGTGTTTTACAAGTATTTGAGTATTCGTTCAGAATATTCAACTATTCTTTAGACTTAAATGTGGATTTCAGAGTAGTAATATGACTACAATATTTCTACAAGTCAGTGAAAACACATGAAAGCCATTTGACCTCTGACCCTACCTTAAAGAAGATGTTTTAACTTCCTGTTTGATCTCTACTAATAATATTGGTATTCTTCTTCAAATCTTAACAATATGTCTAAAGTGTCTTCCTACTTAACACTATTAACAACTATTGGCTTTTTTTCAGTTGTACTTTAACACACTGAAAAAATACATGTTGTGTTTGGAGTGGTATTTTAACTCAGAAAGAAAAGTTTACACAAAAATACAGGGAGATGCAGTACTTTTGGCCAGTGCTGTAAATGTTATTTTTTAGGAATGTTGGGCATTTTTTCATTTGAGCTGATATTTCATGTGACCTAACAACAAGAAAAACATGCATGTGATTCTATGATGAGACCACCAGTGTGTGAAACCTGTATAGATATTTCACAAGCTGCTTTTCAGGACAGTCAAACCTATTTTCAGCTTAGTGAGGTGTTGAGCATTGAGCTCAGACATCTGTTGGAGACATCAGTGTTTCCTTAAAGAACTTCTGATGTGAAGACATGATCTCTGTATTCAAATATGTTGTCTAGATGATGACATCTGACGTTGGGACTTGCGTTAACATGCATTCTGGTGATCTGGATTCTGCCTGCATTGTGGTTGAATCTCAGGAAGCAGTTTGTTATGCTGTTGATGTCCGCATTTCCTCCTCGCTCCATGGACAAGCTTCATCCATTTTTAAAATACCATATAACTCTTAGTGTGGGCTGTCGCTGGCCATGACTCAGGTGCGGGTATCCATTTGCAGCAAGTTGCAACTCCCAGTTCAAAATAACGAATGCCGAGAGTGAAAGGAGATGGGAAGATGAGGCGGTGTGATGTTTTCATCCAGGCAGATTTTATCTCATGAATGTGTCCCAGCTGTACAGGCCTGTGACTGAGATCTGATTGCAATCCATCAGCTACGATCGCATTCTGATCGCAACACATGCAAACACATCGCATTTCAAAGCAAGATGTAAATGGGGCAGAAAACAAGCTGTTTCCATTCAGTTTTTCTAATTCAGCGCATAATCATTTATGGAGAACTTCTGGTTGCCAAATTGAAATCACAAGGACAACACTGCAGCACTAACAGGCATAAAGACAGAGACTGTGGGCAGTCTGCTGAATTCAGACAGGCGTGTGTCAGCGGTGCCGTGGATTATTGTGCCATAAGAGGGAGGAGAGGAGAAAGCAGGAGGACAGGGAGGACAGTTGAGAGACAGAAAAAGAAAAGAGTGAGTGCTCACAGGGAGGAGAATCATAACAGGCCTAGATCAATGTGGAGCTCTCTGCAGACTGTCCAATTAGGCTAATGAGTTCAGGGGATTAGCAGTGGCTGACTCACACACACTTGACTGCACTCACACACACACACAGACACACGTATTTCCCACATACACAACCCTGCACAACACTTGTTCACCTGCAGCATCTGGTGCACAAACACATTTAACATATCTTAACATTTTAGACGGGAAGCAGATCCAAATCAACTTGAATTGATTGGCTATGCAAATGCTAAAAAAGACGCGCGAGCTGAGCTGGATTGACCTGTGCACGCGCTCAAAGCCGCTTCAGCTGTTTGCTCCATCATGCTGATGCCTCCAGCAATGAAGAAAAGAAGAAGAAAGCAGCTTATTGGTTGAGAATATGCTGATGTACTCCATACGATACACCCCATCAGGTCAATAATACGTGTTGCTGTGTCCTCAAATTGTTTATATTTTGCAGGATATAAGAGTTTAAACACGCTGGAATAACACAAGTCATAGGTGTGAGAGGAGAGAGTAGAAGAATGACTGAAATGAAAGGGACTGGAAAGGAGAAAATGAGAGGGAAGAGGACAGCTGGAAGCTAAAGCTGCAGAGAATAAAAGAGAGAAAAGTGAAAGACGGGCAATGGGAGGACAGGAGAGGGAAATATTGGACTATTGGAAGGAAAAAGCCAAGTGGAGAGGTAACGCTTCACAGAGACACGGAGAGTGATTATTGATCAGGGCTAACATTCTTTTTCTCTCCCCTCTTTTTCACTCCTTCATATCCCGCCTCCATCCCTCATCTCTCTCATCTCTTTGCCCTCCTTCTCCTCCCTCTTCCAGCCCTCCTCTCACTTTCATGTTGATCTGTGACTTTCTCTCTGTCAGCCGTCCTTAGCTCTGTGAAACGCTTGTGTGTATGCTGGTGTGTGCCGTTGTTTGTCTGCACCTGAACTCCCAGATTCATCCCCTTGTCATTGTAAATTATACTATGCATCAATCTCAGTACCTCATCATGGAGAGGAAACCTGATCTTAGAAAGTCAAAATTTATCAAAATTTATCTCTTGCAGTAATGCTGTCTTAGGTTACATTTTCCTAAATTCCTTTGCTGGGTGGAGACCTTTGAAAGAGGTTGTCATCATCAGTTTGACCATGTTTTTTCGCTGACTGATGTTTGGTGCGTGGATCTGTAACAGGAGGGGAGATATCTGCAACTGCAGCTGTTTCACTGTCTTAGTGGAAGAAAAATAGAGGATCAGAGCAGAGCAGAGCAACGTCTGCAAATGCAGAAAAAATCCTTCTTGATCAAGCAAGGTTGTAACTCAAAAGAAAAGGCTGTTCGCTTAATTATACCATCTTTTTTTGGAAACATTTGCATCATTATTGTAGACATGTGATTACCCTCAGAATGTGCTTCAGAAGCACATTTGAAGACCTTCACATTTACCCAATGCTGCTTTGGAAAATGCCACTTTTTGCTTATATTCAAGCTTGTCCTGTTTTTCAGCCATTCTTCTTGTTCTCAGTAATCAGTGAAGGAAACTACAAATGTCGCTGCTCTAAAAACTCAGCAGTTTGGCTCCATTTGGTTTAGTCTTTTCTCTAACATTTCTTTGAATACAGCCAAAAAAAAGGTCACTCTCACTATTTATCAGTCCAAAAGTAAGGCCTCTACAAGCTGCTACAGCATCACAGATTACTGTTATTTCACTTCCAAAATAGCTTGATATTCTTGCGCACGTTCTTTTTTTTCTCTCTCTCTTTTTTCTTCAAATTGACAGCCCACCATATGCAAGAAATCTGGGGTTTCTGCTACTGTGCTACATCATATCTTTCAAGATAATATTGATAGAATTTTTTTTATGTGATAAAAATTTGTCATATCATGATATTGCGGCGTGATGGCATGTTGGCACATTTTCACAACATGTGCAAGAAGAAGAAACTAAACAATCATGCAAGTCAGCGCCTGATGAATTAGTTCCAAAGAAAAAAAGGAGCTTCCTCTGTTGTTTGGAAACTGTTGGTCTGTAAAGCTAACTAGCTAACAGAAAATGGTGGAAACTAGGGCTGTCACAATATACCAGTATTGATGATAACTATGTTATTTAAAAAATGAAATATTGATATCATGTTAAGAATACACATAGTATGATAATATCGTGTAAATAATCCAGCGTCTCTTGAATCATTTCCATTTCTTTCTGTTCTCCCTTTGTCTGCCTGTGTATCTGTATACACACATATGTGACATGACGCAGTAACTAGCTAGCTAGCTAGCTACTACCACAGTGTGTAGCTACTACTGCTATGCTAAATCATGATGGAGGAGCTGACAGACAGAGTGAGACGCTCTACCCTAACCTGAAAAAAGTTAGCTGCCAGTGTGGAGTTTTTAGGATTCAGTAACAAAGACAGGAAGTTGGTAGACGCCCCAGTCTGCAGGAAATGCTGATCAACAGGAACCGCTAAAGGGGGCGATACCACCAACCTGTTCACCACCTTCACCTCCATCATCCTGCAGATTTCACCACGGTAGAGACAGGAAGTAGCAGTTAGCTTGCTAGCCCTGAAACAGGAAATGTTCCATGAAGGTCTTAGTTGTGTTGTTAAAGCTAAGTTATCATGGCGTTGGACTTGACAGGATTTTCTCTCTCCTGGTTATTTGTTAGATTTGTGGATCTTTTGTTTATCAGGTCATCTGGTTCCTTTACACCATCCTTTAAGGTGGAATTGCTCTTTTTGTAGCTTTTGTACAGTTCTGGTTACAGACTCTCTCCACCTCCCTACACTCCTATTTGGAGTCTAATTCATTTGACAAAAAAGAGACAAAACGCACAATAAACTAAGCTAAAGATGAATTTGACTGATAGCATTATTTTTTCAGATTTTCTATAGATATCGCGATAATATCATTAATGTGAATTCTTTTGGCCACGATAATCATGCAGTGAAAATCTGATATGGTGACAGCCCTAGTGGAAACAAAACAGTTTGTTTCTCCAGTTGAAGCAGAAACACAGTGTGAATACCAAGAAAGTCACAAGTCGCTGATTTACGATGCAAAACAAACAGGAAGTGAGACCGACTCAGAGCATAGCTGAGCTCTATTTTACTGCTGCTGACAGAAAACGCAAGCATGGTGCGAACTTAGCAGAGCACAGACTTTATTCTCTTGCTGAAAATGTCATGCCAGTCCAAACAGTAAAAAAAAAAAAAAAAANAAAAAAAAAAAAAAAAAAAAGCTCGCTTGACCTAACATACATCACAACAGAGAAATATTGTTCAAAGGCAGCTCTGCTAGTGATGTATGAACAATGTTAGCTTAGCCGCACAGTCAAACTTGACCACCACTACCGTGTGTGTGTGTGTGTGTGTGTGTGTGTGTGTGTGTGTGTATGTTTACATCTTTGGAGCTTTAATCTGTGGTGTTTCAAACATTTTAACTCATTTAATTGTAAACTATTTTGTTACTATTTACATGCTAAAAATTCATGGTTTTCATTTTTAATAACTTTTTATTTTAATGTTTGCATTTTGGATTGAGGGTTTCCCTTTGTTTTGAATTGCTGTTTACATGAGGTAATTTTATTTAGTTATATTATTCATGTCTTATACACTCCTGAAGAAGCTGGTCGGATTAATTTGATTTGATTTGCTTACAAGCTAAAATATTACAGTATTTACATATTATGTCTACTTTTACTGAAAGGAGAGACTCTACTGTGTCTTTATATATTACATATTAGTTTTTACTCACATTTTTACAGTTTGCATTTTACTTCTGGAATCACCAGTCTGGAAGCATTGGTGCATTTGTTTTTATATCATCCTGAACATCATTATCACAAAAACAGCTTGAGATATCATCATATTATTTTAAGGCCTAGTTTCACATATTCAAGGATACCTCACACCCCAAACGACCCCACGATGACCCCATACACAGCTGCTAATGTAGCAGGAGCCCAGCTATGGCATAGGGAGAGATAGTGTTGAGTATGATGTGTTTCCCTGCCTCTGTGTATTGTGTTTTTTGTTTTTTGTTTTTTTTTTGNTGTTGAGTATGATGTGTTTCCCTGCCTCTGTGTATTGTGTTTTTTGTTTTTTGTTTTTTTTTTGTTATTTTTGTATCAGTCATCTGGACATGCCTGTCGCTCATGATTTATATATAAGCGGTTAGATTACATGAGCTTTGGAAGTGAAGTGACATATGGATCTGTCCCTGATGGCTCATGATCCTCAGAACGCTCTCTAATCGAGGTCAGAGCTCCAGCTGTACTCTTTGTTATTGTATCCTCTTTTAATCACTTTTTGAACTTACACACACACACACACACACACAAACGCTGTCATTTCGGTCGTTGTCTGGCAGCAGGTGTCAGTGTGATTTGGTACTGTAGTGTTTGAGAGGCAGTGGAGAGCTGGATGGTGATAAGAACAGACAACTACAGAGCCTCTGGGTCCTTCAACTTATCACCCCACACACACACACACACACACACACATTTTATCAGAAAACAATGTCCAGATGTTGACACCATTGTATGGACATTGAAGGGGATTGTGTGTGTGTGTGTGTNGTGTGTGTGTGTGTGTGTGTGTGTGTGTGTGTTTGCATGCGGTACACCCTCATATCCCTCATGGCTCCACCCTCCATCTCTGCAATTTGCTCCTTTTATTGCCATCAGGGGAGCTAATGGTTTCTATAGTGACAAGCAGCAGAATTTCTCTGAGAAATTGGAAAGAATGGAAAGAATTTCTTCTTTCCATTTTGAAGACTGCGTGTGCGTGTATGTGCATGTGTGTGTGTGTATGTGTTATTGTAGGCTAATTGTGCCACATTTGACACATGCCACATGCGACCACATTTCTTTGCTTGATCAGTTTTGGGGATCATGATAACATTTTATTACATTACAACATTATGATACAAAATTATGATCAAACACACTGGTTTGCTAATGGCATTTATCCACTTTTATAGGTTGTGTTTTATGTCAATGACATTTTTATTTTTGATATGTTAAATTTTTCGTTGTGTCAAAAGGCCGACTCCCTGCTCATGGCATCGTGTCAGCCTCAGACAATATTAGATGTCACACTATCATCCTGTTTGTCTGCCTTGTAAAACCTCCAGACAGGATACTCAGGACCCTTTGTTTTGATGAGGATATGTTTCATAAGACTACAACAGATATACACAAACACACACACACACACACACCCATGTTAACACATTGCAGCTCACCCAGAGGCTTCCTTGTCTCTCAAACTCCTACATTTTTTTCAGCTTTACCTTTTCACACCTCAGAGGAGCTGAAGTTTGTCCTCCTCAATAGCAGTTTGAAAATACCAGAATTCTACCTGAATATAAGTCTTTCACACACTGTCAAGACCTTTTCTATCTGGCAATCTCCATCGAGAGAAAACCAACGAACACTGATGTGGGGAAAATTCATCTCTCCAGGGCAAAAAATAAAAATTGCAACAATAACGATGTCGGTCAAATGATGAAAAACTCAGTGAAAGTCAGTTACGCAAATGTATCAGACGTCTGAGCAGGCAGGACTTTTTGTAGCATGGAGAGCTGAGGACCCTTTACAGCAGCCCCAAGGCCCCTGCAAGAGCCGGAACCACATGTTGGAAACCATTTAGATTTCCCATATCAGGTTTATTCAAACCAAGAACCCACTGCACAACTATCAAGTCCAATCTTGCAAAAAGATTGAGATTAGGCAGTTACAGTTGTCCAGAATATCTGTACTGTACATAAGTGTTGTATTGTTTAAGGCCTAGTCCACACTAATATGGGTATTTTTTTAAATGGATATTTTCCCCCACCATTTAAAAAAAAAAAAAATTATGTTCACAGAAGCATCGTTTTATAAAATATCTCTGTCCACACGAGAACGCTCAAACGGCTACAAACGCATGCCAGACCAGCAGGTGGCGATAAAGTCTGTCCGTCGTTTCTGGTGGACTTTAACCAGCGGACGCTGTGGACCCAGTAATATTGGGTGCAGCAGCTGTAGACGCCGTTGTCTGCTGGTAAAATGCTGCAGCAAACACCAAGTTAACTTGTAAACTTGCGACTGCTATTGCTAACTAAACATAAAGAAACCAGTACACGGTCGCCGCCATTGTTGTTGTTGTTATTGTTTCTGGCGCATGCTCATTGCACAAAACGACAGCATGTGTGAGTTTAGTTCTGACATCATTGTTTCCCAAAATCTCCATTTTACACACAGATACACAGAAAGTGGGGTTTTTAGAAATCTGCACTTTAGAAGCCGTTTTGAAAAATCTCCGTTTTACTGGCCTAAAACACGGTTTGCATGTGGATGAGCGGCCAAAACACAGGAAAATACACGTTTTGTAAAATATCCATATTAGTGTGGACAGGGCATTAGTGTGCAGGAGCTAAATGCCAAAATCTTGATCCTAATATGTTATAATTAAACATGTTTGAGTTTGTCTTAGCCTCTTTCCACAATCCTTTTGCATGTACACATCTGACTAAGATCATAACGGGAATTTAGTATCAAATCAAATACAGCATGTGAAAGAGGTGTGAGGAGTCAGAGAAACATCATCATCATCATCATCATCAGTGTTACTTTTGCTGTGTCAAATCAATCATAACACAGAACTTCATAGACGACATAAACAGAGTGACAGACTTCAAACTGTCCCTGCTGAGTGTGATCCAGTGTGAAGAACTGGATCGATTCATGGTTTACAACAAATTCTGCAGTAACCTCTCCCGCGTGGGCTCCAGCTTTGTTTTGGTATGAAATAAATTGAACAGCCATACGCTGTGATCGTTGGTGCTTCAGTCCTCCGTTTCTACATGTATGTTCCTCAAAGAACTTGTTGTATGTGTGGAGCAAAAGAAACTAAACATCAGATAAGTGCATGTTTGCCGGTCTTCTCAGCATTACGTGTGAAAAATGTCATACATGATTGGTGTTGAGCATGTGGACTAAGCTTCAGGAACTTGCTGTGGTACCTGCAGATCCTGAATTTCTATTTTAGAGCTCTCAACACAAGAAATATTTATATTTCACTAGTGATGTGCCCTTTCAAAACGGGCCTGTTCGGAATGGGCCAGCTTTAGGTTGTGCGCCGCTTTTCCCTTTATACAAAGCTAGAACTTTATAAACTCTTTCAGCTCTGTTTCCCGTCAGTGTTCAACAACTAACTATTGATCTGTAACTGTAGATAAAATGACATTAGCGTAGTTGTTTGGGGGCTAACAAGAGTAGCAGCATGGCTATCGTACTGTAGGTTAGCAACGCTGGCTATTGTGGTTTGCTAACAGTAGAGTTATGGCATGGTAGCATTGTTAGCTGTTGTTAGCTCCAGTACAACATAAAGTTGAGCTTCCAGTATCATGAAACATAACTACTTTTTACCTGCACAGCGCCTCAAAACAATGTCAACTACTGATGTTAAACTGGAGCCAAACTGCTCCACACAGCATCAAGCTTTTGAAGCTGAAGTATCGTGGAGATATGTTTCAGTACCTCGCTTCGGCATGCCAAAAATCACGTGACCACTGCAACTGAAACTTTGTGACGCCAAACACACCAGAGACGTTCCAAGTGGACTTTGAAAAGGGGCGGGGCTTGAGTTGCAGACTAATAGCCGAATAAACATACTGTTGTAACTATGGTAACAAAATTACTATCCATGTTACACCAGCATGTTCCTCAACATATTTACAGTAAAAACCACTTCTCCACCCGCACAAGCGTTTCTTTTGATAAACGATAAAACAGAATAACAGTGTATTTTTGTAGCATACTCTGCTTTATTGAAGAAATACAGATGCAAATACAAATGCTGACATTTATATTTTATATCGCTACTTAAAAGTCAGTTATGAACTCATCACTATATTAGGTTTCCAACATTATAACACTTTATACTTTCTGTCACATAATGAAAAACCTACTGTTATATTGCAATAATAGGCTATNATTATAACACTTTATACTTTCTGTCACATAATGAAAAACCTACTGTTATATTGCAATAATAGGCTATTTTCAACATTATTATCAGCTAAAGAATTCCTAATATATGTTTTGACACATGAAGACATTGACACAGGTCTCAGAACATAACCTTTATTGGACACTAGATTAAAGATGACGGCCAGTCCCGTTATATTTTGTGTCACTGTGTCATGAAGTCTCGCCTTCCACTCAAATGCAATACATGGAAATGCAACGCATGGTCACCAGATGTCGCTCTTTTGATCGTATCAAACGCTTCGAAAGCAGTGAACCATTTTCAGTGCAGTTGCTTCAAAGGGTTCATTGCTTCAGAAAGCTTTGGTTCTCCATCTCTAACTCCTACTTCTCACACTACTTCTGCACGTTCTCGTGAGCTAGCTTTGTTTGCTGTACGGGGTCGGGTTGAGACCGTGCCACTGGATCGGAGCGTATGCCGTCGCGCCCGGAGCGTATCCTGCCATGGACTACGTTTTACAAGCACAGCTCATTTTGAGAACCGCTCATCCAAACAACTTCACACTGATGCTGCACGTCCTTGGATCCTGATCAATAAACCTGCTGAATTTCAGCTTCATACAATGCTGGGTTCTAGAGATGTTGGTGCCACAGACAGACAGAGAAATTGTAATTATAATAAGATGATGCATTGTTTATCTGACCGTACCCACCCATATTTACATAGTGTAGTGAAATGTGAGCCTGAAGACTGTGGTGCACTTTGGATCAGGATGTGAGTGTTTGAGAGAAAAAAGAAAGATTTAATAAGAGAAAATAAAATGCGCAGGTGGAGGAGAGCTCCATCACCAGCAATCTAAATTTATTTATCTTTCTGTCCTTCGCTTTTACTCTGCACAAATCAGGACATAACCTTTAGAATTCTTTGTTTATTTTCAAGCGTGTGTGTGTGTGTGTGTGTGTGTGTATGTATTTCTGCACCCTTCTCTGTATTAATGTCAAAGCTCTGAAACATTGATTCTTTGAATGTGATGCTTATCCTCCTTGCTTAACCGTGTGTATGTTTGAGTGTTTGGAACTTTGTGAAAATGAAAATGACATACAACATTCACTCACACACACACACACACACACACACACACACACACACACACACAAAGGATGACTGGTTGAACTGCATTGAATCCGCTTTGTCTTCTTAGAGATGGATTGTAGGCTGTCAGTCATGTGTCCAGGGTGGAAATTCCCTGCCAAGGTCTTCACTGGCTCTGCTTTATGGAGATAGGGGACAAACACACACACACACACAGAGATATACTGCTCTGCATAATACCCTTTGCCAGCCTCCCCATGTTGGCTATACTCCAGCTCCAGCCACATTTCCTAGCCAGTCTACACACACACACACACACACACACACTCAGCAGACTGTAAGCCAGGCTCCCTGCCTGCATGATCCTGCATCAGAAACACACACACCGAATCATTCAGACCCACTCCACCCTGCTGATTGGCCCAGTGCAAATCATCCACCTCTTACACAGAGTGCTGACAGGAAGCAGCAGTCTGTCTCAAACATTAAACCAAAACTTAAAGGTGCCATCCCCTCACAAAGCGGGTTCTATGTGTGTGTGTGTGTGTGTGTGTGTGGTCTAGGATGTGATCCAGTCTGAAGTGTGGAGTAATTTAAAATGCTTTCTCCTTCCATTTCCACTGAGGAATAAGATTGCTGTAATCTGTGGGATTGTCACTAACTTTAGCCTTTCATTGCTGTGCATAAGAAACAAGAAATTGCATGATCAAGTCCGGTTTATGATGACATGACGTAGCTACAGGGCTGCATATGATCCACCAGTAAAAGCATGAAGTACCTGTGGATTCAAATACTCAACTCATGTACTTGAATAAAAGTAGCACAATAGACAACAAAAGAAAAAGAGTCATAACAAGTCCTGCATCAATGTTTCTTTACATAAACAACTATAACAGTAGTACTAAAATGTACTGAAGTATCCACTGTAAAAATACTCATTGTGAAGATGAGTAGAGTTTAGTTTACTGTCACATGATTACTCTGTATGTCCAATTTGGGGGATTATCACCATCAATTAAAAAAAAAACAAAAAGGCAAGAAGCAAAGAAACTGAGAAGAAAGGACAGAAGGAAGGAAAGAAGGAATGGAATAAAGAAAGAAAGAAGAAAAACTTAAAGAGCAAGAAATAAGGAAGTAATGAGCTGAATGTAAAATTACTACAGCTAATAGATAAATGTAGTAGAGTTAAAAAGTACAATATTTATCTTTGAAGGAAAAGTCAAAGGTCTCATAAAATCCAAATATACTATTAGCTCGTACTTTAGTGTACTTGGTTAATTTCCACTTCTGGTTACTGTTACTGGTGGCCATTAAGTTTAGTTGGTTAGAGAGAACAGAAAAGGTGATTTTCCTCCGTCAGAGTTCCTCCTGTGTTGGTGTTTTTATGCACGTCTGTGTCAGTATCAGCCAGGCTTTACTCTCTGAATCCTTCATATCAGGTTGAAGTTTTTTTTTTCCACAGAGGTCAGGTTTGTTATTTTGGGAGCAGGACTTGTTGTTTTCTTCCCTGTTTTCTGTGGACACCGGTCAAAGTCCCATCTTTCGTCCTGCTTCTTTTCTCAGCTTCTTTTCTTTTCCATATTATTTTCCATTTGATTGCTTTTGACTCAAGCCTGTTGACATTTTCTTCTCCTCATATGCTTTCTTTTGTTTTGTGTTTGTGATTCTTGATGAGTTACATCTTAGTAGGCTTAAAGGACCATACCACCCATTTTGCATGTTTGAGCCTAAGATATTCAATTTTCATACGTGTTACATTACTGACAATCATTTCCCAAAGGATAAAACTGTATTTCAGCTTTCCTGATATTTTGCAAAATCTCTTAATCTGTCAAAATCAAATATTCAAGTGATACACCCACCTTAAAAATCCATGTTTCTCCTGCTAATAGTTACACAGCCTTATGAAGTCACGGTCCTTTAAATTTTTCCATAAACGCAGGTCTTCTTTTGGGACTATATTCCCCGGTGGAGGCATACATTCACTCCACGCTTTTTATTGAGCTTAAACACTAAAATTACATAACTTCTAAAAAAACCTGAATACACGTCTTGTTGGTGATGATGGATTACCTATCCCAAGAACGTTTACAGTATCAACAAGTTGATTTTAATAGCAGAATGAACTGAAACCAATGGAGGTCTGGAAGGTAGGAAAAACATTTTTAATTCACCGTTGCAGTAGTATGCTTTGGGAAATGATTATCAGTAACGTTACATGTATGAAAAATACATTAGGATCAAACATGCAAAATGGGTGGTATAGTCCTTTAACATAAAGTTTTGACCTCCATATCCTCTGAGTTTGTAAAGTTCTTTCATGAGTTGAGTTATGACAAAGCTTTGGCATCTTCCAGCATGGGTTTGTTCTCAGTAACAAAATTATTCTCTCAGGCGACATGTCAGCGGCTGGTATATAAGTTCTGTCAGCACGATGTTTCACTCTCGCTGAGTCACAGCAGTGGGTCGTGTGTTGTGTTTTCTCCTCAGATAATTTCATATTGACTAAACAGATGTAACCTTTTGAAACACAATATGACATTTCTGTGGTCTGTAGATTCTGTTATAAACACAAGTCACCACGTAAAAGTGCTGTTGTCTCTGCCTTCTTCTAGTTTCAGTGAATTTACAAGATAATTGTAAAAAACTTCCATATTAAAGGGTGGAGTGGGTATTGTAGCCTTAAAATAATATCATGGTATCTCAATGTATTTAATTGTAAACAGAGGTGTGTAAAGTAGCCAGAAACTGTACTCAAGTAAAAGTATTGTTACTGTATGATAATAGTGACTCAAGTATAAGTAAGAGTAGTCACCAAAGTAATGACTTAGTGAGAGTAAGAAAGTGTCTGTTAAAAAGATTACTGAGTAGTGAGTAACTTTGATCAGGCTTATTCTTTAGAATAATCAACAAGCTATAAAGGCTCGTCTGAGGAAAAAAATGCAAAGCAGCCATNGCTTATTCTTTAGAATAATCAACAAGCTATAAAGGCTCGTCTGAGGAAAAAAATGCAAAGCAGCCATATGTAGCTTCTAATACAATCAAATCATATCATATAAAGAAACAGTAGACTCTAAAAACAAATGCTTTGGACCAACAACAAAAAAAATAAAATAAAATAATGCAGCAGTTTCTATCAAACTTTCTGAGTTGTGACAACTTCTGGTGAAATTAAGTAGAACTAACACAGAACATTAAGTAAGGGGAAAAGGTTTCTGGCATGCTAGTTTAGTTCATTTTTCTTGTGCGTGTTAAGAAAACGTGTCAACACATCATCATCATGTTGTCAATATCACATTAAATTTTTTGTCATTTCAAAAAAAATGACTGCTATATCATGAACATTATGATATGGCCTCGCCCTAATTAAAGGTTCATGTAATAATCTCATGAAGCATAACTGGGAGCAGAGTTCCTCTGATACTAAACCATACATGTCAACACTCCCGTTTTTCCTGGGTTTCTCCCGTATTTTCACCTCCTTTCCTGGCGGTCTCCCATTTGGTAGTTTCTCCCGTAAATCTCCCATATTTTGACAGTTATATACAGAAACATAAATGGCCCAATCAAGTTGTTTCGGTCATTCTGTGGCATATTTCAAGTGGAACCAAAGTTGATTGAAACAGTTTCTTGTGGGAGCAATAAACAAGCATAATACCATCATGCTAGCAATGCTAATGAGAGAATAAGATCGGGTTGGGTCCGATTGGGTCCGGTTGCATTGGGTCCGGGGGGGTGTCATGTTCCAGAAAATCTCCCGTATTTTCTTTCAAAGCTCAATATTGTACCAAACCCCAACTCCCCTCACACACCTCTTAGGAAAGGCTACACACACACCAAGCTACATCTTCAGTGTGTGTTAGAAGCTGGGGCTTTGTGTTACCCTGAAAAAGTCAATGTCAGTGAAATTATGCCAGGCTTTTGCTGGAAAGGGCCAATATTTCTCTCTTTCTCCCCTCTGCGACGTGCGATTAAGGCAGTTATGCTGCCTCTTCACAAAAACCAGCACTGTAACGCTGGAAAACACACACAGGGAGAGAGCGAGCGAGAGATGAAGAGAGAGAGAGAGAGAGAGAGAGAGAGAGAGNTTTTTTTTTTTTTTTTTTTTTTGGAAGAAGGTGGCAAAAGTCGATGGGTCTTTTCAGTGGGGAGACAGACTGCAGCCAAAGCCTTTATGGACAAGCTTTTACGACACTAACCACTGCTGGAGTTAATTTCCACTGGTTGATCAATTTTTACCCCGATATGCTCAGACAGCATGCTAGCATCATCCATGCTGTATGAAAAATGAGTATTATTGAGGCGATATGAGCTGGACTGAATTGACCTCTTTAGCTGAGGCGACCCAAAATGAACCAGACAAATGTTATTGGAAATGAACCAAGCTTCGGCGTCAATTTAAAAACAGAGAGAGAGGCAAAGCTGTTGTGCTGCTCTCTGCCTGCAACGCTCAGTCCGTCCACATTAGTTCTGATCACCGGCTGCCTTAAGGCGCTTTCTCTCTCTCTCCCCTCTTCTTCCATCCCTCTCTCTCGCTCCCTCCTTCTCTCTCTTTGTTTACCACGTAGAGGTTGATTTATGTCGGCTGCACTTGGCAGAGTTGGGTGGCGTGGGCGAGATAGAGCAGCTGGAGGGGAGAGAGAGAGAAGGGAGATGAGCAGGAGGGGAGAGGAGAAGAAGGGGAAGGAAAATACGTAAAGCTGAAGTAGAGGAGAGAGAGACGAGGGGAGAGAAGGGAACTCGAGAGGTTTGCTGAGCTAAAGAGGAAGAGGAGGGGTGATGAGATGGGCAGAGGTGTTGGACCGGCCTCAGGTGTCTCACTATGATTTGTAACTTTTATGATGCTGCTACATGTCAGAAAACAAGGTCTCACGCTGCCGCCGCTCTGCCTGCTGCTCTCCAGTGCCTCCATCTCTCAGACCCTGTCGTTTCACTGACAGTCATGGCTAGGTTAGGGTTTGGGGATCCAGCGTGGCGTGAGATAACTAAAGCAAATTGGGGATTACGTTTACACACACACGTCTGATAACTCAGCTGTAATTTATGCAGAACTATCAGCATCGTGTACAGGTTTCCCTCTTCACAGAATGTAGAATGGCTGCAAAATACGTGACTAAGACAAAATGAAAAAACAAAAGTGTGCCTTATGAAAAATTTAAGGAGTTATAATGTTTATTTAGAAGTCTATAAAAGTTCAGCGTGGACGGGATGAGGGATGAGGTTGGATACGAACAGCGCTCGGGGCAAAAATTAAATTCGTAAAATACACGTGAAAGCAGAGAGTGAATTTTTGCTGATACTTAGGTGTGTGTGTGTGTGTGTGTGTGTGTTTTGCTGGATTTTCTTTGCTGAATTGTCAGATATTCATGCATGTGGACCATCTAAATGATTTATGAAAGCCTACAACAGGGTAGTGTTCAAGGTGAGGAAAAATGGAGTGTTTTTTGTGTCAGAATACTACAGAGTAGCCAGCCTGAAGCAGCAGAAGGTGTTAGCGCCACACGTTTAGCAGGAGCAGGAAATACCACCCACACACACAGGCCACTGTAGCTGCAAAATATTCCAAATAAAACCTGTATCGTTAAAATATGGTTGAGCAGAAAGGGGAAACGGCACCATTGCCACTGGCATGTTGTAACTTAACGGTATATGGGTTGAGAAACAAATCATATGACAGATATTTTGTCTTCCCTGTTCCTTCCTTCCAGCCGGCCAGCTGAGCCAGTCGGCTTACTTCTCCCTCCAGCTGCCCTATACCGTGCTTGGCCTCGGACGCAGCGCCAACTTCCTGGACCATCTTTACGTGGGCATCCCCCGGCGGCCCGGAGAGACGGTGAGGAGATATGAGAGGTTTGATCAGCTTGAGCAAGAAGAGCAGGGAGCGTAAACAACCTGCACACGTTACACCACCCCCAAGCAGGAAACAGCTACTGCCCGTCCCATCACAGCGAGTATTTTAGAGATATACATTAGGAGGGAGGTGTCTTCATGCTGCAGCAGACAGTGAAGGTTAAAGACAGGCAGAGAACAAATTGTTCTTTTCAGGCTTTATTTCATAATAGACAGGATATTGTAATTTCCTTCTGAGGAGTGTGTGGAAGGTTAAGGCGCGAAGAGCACGGTTTCCTTCGAAGTGTTTTTATGTAAATTATGATGCATCAATCTGAATAGAAACAGAAGCAGCATTTCCCTCATATCACAACAACAAGTTAACACTTTCTAGAGGTGTTGTTTTGAACAATGATCACACCTAAACAGTATGTGATAACTGGTATCAATTGTGAGGTGTCTGTCCACCGTGACCAGATTTTAGGGGGGATTTCCTCCCATTTTTTCCCAAATTTTGGAATGTCTGTTACATGCTTTTATAGGCATAGTCACTGCTTAGCCCCCACTATCAGCAGAGGAGAGATGAAGAAGCCACATGCTACCTCAATGACATGTGATGTTACCACCCAGGGCTGTCACGATATCAGATTATCACTACACGATGGTGGTATCACTCCCTTTAGTGGTTCCTGTCGGTCGGCATTTCCTGCAGGCTGGGGTCCAACTTCTTTTTACGAAATCCAAACAACTCCACACTGGCAGCTAACTTTTTTCAGGTTAGGGTAGAGCGTCTCACTCTGTCATCTCCTCACCCATGATTTAGCATGACAGTAGCTACACACTGTGATAGTAGCTAGCTAGCTAGTTACTGCGTCATGGCACATGTGCTTGTCTGTGTGTGTGGGGGCACACACAGACAAGCACAGACATACACATAAATGGCGTGATGCAGTAACTAGCTAGCTAGCTAGCTACTACCACAGTGTGTAGCTACTACTGCCATATAAAATCATGATGGAGGAGCTGACAGACAGAGTGAGACGCTCTACGCTAACCTGAAAAACGTTAGCTGCCAGTGTGGAGTTTTTAGGATTCAGTAACAAAGACAGGAAGTTGGTAGACGCTCCAGTCTGCAGGAAATGCTGATCAACAGGAACCGCTAAAGGGGGCGATACCACCAACCTGTTCACCACCTTCACCTCCATCATCCTGCAGATTTCACCACGGTAGAGACAGGAAGTAGCAGTTAGCTTGCTAGTCCTGAAACAGGAAATGTTCCATGAAGTCTTAGTTGTGTTGTTAAAGCTAAGTTATCATGGCGTTGGACTTGACAGGATTTTCTCTCTCCTGGTTATTTGTTAGATTTGTGGATCTTTTGTTTATCAGGTCATCTGGTTCCTTTACACCATCCTTTAAGGTGGAATTGCTGTTTTTGTAGCTTTTGTACAGTTCTGGTTACAGACTCTCTGTACCTCCCTACACTTCATTTACCAAAAAAAGAGGTAAAATGCATAACAAAGTTAAAGATGAATTTGACTGATAGCATTATTTATTTTTATTTTTTTTCAAATTTTCTATAAATATCATGATAATATCGTTATCATGAATTCTTTTGGCCACAATAATCCTGGAGTGAAAATCTGATATCTTGACAGCCCTAACCCCGATGCAACCCCACCCAGCACACACAATAAAATGAAAAGTTTTCTCAGGGTCTATAAACAATACGTTTTTGCAGCACTCATCTTTGAAAAAGAGTAGGATGGCAGCACACACCAACTGCCTGAATTTGCATGCTGATATCCTCAACATCAATACCAGGAGAAATCAAGTTTGGATAACCGAGACGGCTAATGAGACAGATGACGGGGAATAGACATGATGCGAGGCAAAGAGTCAATACTTTTTTTTTTTTTTTTTTTTTTTTTTTTTAACCCATTTCTGAGTCCATCCCAGTGATTAAAAGTTAGAAATGTATAAGAGAGACAGATGCAGGAACCAAAACAAAAAAAAATTGAAATATCTCACAGATACATCCCAGTATACCTGAAGATTGCATCACTTGTGGGATTATAAAGGTGCAGGAAGCTCCGCATGCCCCCGGTGGATCAGGAATATCAAACCCCCCTTTTTTGCTTTGAGCTTCAAAGATTTCTGTGTGTGCGCAGAGGATGTATGAATGAATCTCTGGATGCATTATATGCCGCACATGTGTGCCTCATTGTCCTTCCTGTCACATCACAAACCAATATTATATTAATATAGAAAATAATTGATTGGTTTCATGACATTAATCTATTCACCAACCACATCCTGCATTATAGCACCTCAAATGTCTGCTCACTTCAGCTCCCTCACTTTCTCCGCATTCCTTTCTTTCTCTGTTTTCCTTCTCGCTCACACACGTTGTGCTTGTCACACTGAATACTAGGCACAACAGGGTTGTTTTTTTTCTCCCGCGCGGTACCAAGGTCTTCGTCAAGAAGCTGATTAGAATTGTAGATGGGTCTGTCCAAGACTCAGAAGCTGTAGTGCACTAAGAACACTCATCTCAAACAAGTTGCTTTGTTGTCCCTTTCCGTACACACTCCTTTTCTTATGCAAAGATGTTTTTTTTACCCATTTTTCCTGCTCTTCGCAAATTCCATCTACAAAGTGAGTTAATGAATGCCTAACGATGTGGCCCATTATGCCGAGGAGCTTTTTTCCCCTTTACTTCACCTAGAGGATCTGGGGAGTAGAGTTAATTTGTCAAACCTACCTGTAATGAGGAGGAGAAGCTTTGGAAAACAATGTAGGGGAGAAGGTTGAGATCAAATCTTGACCGCGACACCTCTCTGCTCAGTTGGCATGTTTGCCTGTGGGTCTCCTCTTTATCTCATTTTTGTTATGTCTTTCTCTCTTTCTCTGCCCTCCTGTCTCCTGCTGTGTCCTTAACAAGTTTCTCCTCCACAATAAGAGACTTCCCTTCTGTTTCACAGAAGGGGAGGTTTTGTTAAAATCTACTTAGATATCCTCCATCATCTGTTCAATCATTCCTGTCTGTTATTTCCTCTTCCCTCTATGAATTTCTCTCCACTTATCGTCCACCCAGGGAATTCCCTTTGCTGCTCAAAGTGGTTTACTTCACTAATCAGTCTTCTACTTGTCACTCACTCTCCTTCTCTTTCTCCCTCTCCCGCCATGTCTGTATCTCTTGCTCTTACTCTCACAGTGTGCCAGTTTCCCTCACTTTGAACCAAACTCTCTCTCTCTCTGTCTGAAGACTTGGGAATACTTTTCTCTTCCAAACAGCCAGATCGGATCTGCTCCAAGGCAGCAGTAGTAGTAGAGGCTGACTCATCTCTAGCTTCTCCCCCGTTAGTTGCCACATCAACGACAGCGCTCTCCCAGAGCTAAGCGACAGTGGCTTGCGGCGAGAATGTGCTCGTTATGTGAAAAAGCAATGCCGTTGTTATACGCTTATTTAAAATAGCTGCGAGAAGTGGTTCCTCTCAATTGATGAAACACAAACCACAATTAAAGTGCAGTGCCACTTCCCGATTCTGGCAACCACATGAGTAGAAATGTTAATTCTTTTTTTAGCTAGAAGCATAATTACAGCTTTTAAATAATGGATAGGATGGGGACCCCATTCACAACTCTGAACTCTTAACCCTTGTTGAGCACAAACTAGAGATCTCTAGATTATGGCAGAATGAGACCCAGAGAACAGTGTAAAAAAAAAAAAAAAAAAAANAAAAAAAAAAAAAAAAAAAAGTCATCACAGAGTGGCGATGAGGATGGGGCTTTCCCAGAATCAAAGCACTGTGATATGGAAAACAGCGGATGTTGAACCTAAAGGTGGCAAAATATTAAAAATAAAATTTAACTTGTCAAACTACCATCAGACACAGCTGAGTGTTTATACTGTCAGTGCAGCTTGAGCTCTGCAGGAACTTCAAATCACATGTTAACGTACTGTATTTACTGTAAGTCTATGAATCATCACAGCTGCTACAAGTCCAGTTTAAACTATTAAAGCTTATAGTGATATGACTTTAATTAACAAACTATAGTGGGGTCCAAAAGTCTGCTGAAATGCTTCTATTTTGCATTCTTTTTGAATTTAATACGAGATTTTTCATTCCAAATGATGTCATCTTAACAATTAGCGTGAAAAGTTGAATCTTTGAAAAATGTCTTTGATTGTCAGAATATCTTAGTATTTGGTACCCCCCCCCNTTTTTTTTTTTTTTTACTTTAATGACAGCATCAGTCCAGCTGGCATGGACTCCACAAGTTTATAAAAACCTGATGAGCCAAATTATCCAGCATGATGTGACGATGTTCCACAGAGCTTCTAGTAACATCAGATTTTCTGATTATTTCAACATTTATATGGAAAACATACAGATTTTACATGTGGTCTCAGACTTTTGGACCCCGCTGTGTATTTGTATTCTGGATTATATGCCAGGTTACAAACCTGGTAGCTTTGTCTGACTGCAGATGTTTTGCCATGCAGGCTCCTTTCTGCCCAGATCACAGTACCATTTTAACGCTGTGTTGTACAACTCAGGAGATTGCTGTGTGCAGGTTTTGAGCTTCTACATTGTTGTGTGGCTTCTGCTTACGTCACATACTGTTTGTCTGAGGTCAACGTCAGCAAAGTTGAATTTGGTTGAACTGGCAGCAAAGTGGGAAATCTGAGCAGTGCCGCCCAAAATGGCATGCCGCAAGGTTGAGACTAGGGCTGGGCGATAAATCGATTTAATCGATTAATTCGACTTTATATTTTGGCACAATGTGTAAAATGGTGGAATAAAAAAATTGAGATTTTTAAAAAATAATAATAATATCTAACTATTTTTAACAGGGAAATCAAGCCTGTTCCCATTTTGTGCGTGTTAAACCTACAAGCCTTGTTTATACTTTCTGCGATGGTCCACTAGGCTCCGCCTCCAGCAGACTCGGTTACCAACCTACCAATCAATCATCCATCACAAAGCTTTCAACAGGTCAGACTTGCTAGCAAGATGCCAACAACAAACACTTAGACTGAAGATGAGCTTGTTCCTAAGGTAATGTCACTTCATCATGTGGAAGCGGTTTGGTGTTTCTTCACGCCGTGGAGTAAACCAGCGTGGTCTGAAGCTGCAGCTACTAAAAGAAGCAGCACTTCAAATGTATTTCAGCAGCTGCAGCAGAAACATGCAGCTCAAAGCTCCAGTGAAAAAGCAAACGACGTTCCTGCATCATGTTCCAGTGTCGTGGCGTCTGATCAGAGGGTCTTCATACGTGGAATATTTAACATGTCAGAGCATCAAGCCAGAGGCAGCAGACAGGCTGGTGTTCCTCACAGGAACCTGTAAAAACCTTTTAGTTTAAAAGTTTTTTTTTTGTTAGTTTGGAGAAAAACAAGAAAAATCAAGATTAAAATCGAGAATCGTCCATAAGTGTGAAAAAAATCTAGATTTTATTTTTAGGCCATATCGCCCAGCCCTAGTAGAGGGTCACTGCTCTGCTCCCAATACACAATAAAGGACCAGCTCAGCGTACGCTCACCACTTCTCATGTGAAACAACCTGAGCCAGCACCAAACAGCAGCCACAGCTAACGAGACACGTCTGTCCGGTGTGGACGTGCCAATTTTGATTTAGTTTAGTTCAGTGAATTCCCACTATTATGAGTCTGAGAAACACCTCTGAAAAGCTATCTACAGATTAAATCTAGACCTAAAGAATACCTTCATACCTATACATCTCACAGCTCTGCCATTCGACATGATTCCTTAAGATTTTGATGATTAGGTGTTCAAATTTACCTTCTCTGGTGTGCCAGATTTCCCTTAAGTTTGCAATTTCACACGTGTGTATAGTCAAGAGAGCAATGAAGACACGGATTAGTGCAGCTTCTCACTGCAAACATTCAAAAAGTGCAACAGAGATTGTAATTAGAACCTTTTCTGTGGGTTACAGTCTCTTCCCACAGTCACACTAATACATGAACACACGTGCAAATACACACATACATGCACACACACACATGCATGCAGACACAGATGCCAAGGAAAGTGTGTTGCTCCCCACAGCCAGAGTAATTTATTTCAAGTAGCAGGTTGTCTGTGTCTTAAACATGTGGCTGAAAATAGCCGCGATAGTTTAAGGGAAACCATGGGACCCTATTATTCTGTCTCAGAGGATGTAGCACACATTTTGTCTCCGTGTGTGTGTGTGTGTGTGTGTGTGTGTGTGTCCTGTGGAAATNGATGTAGCACACATTTTGTCTCCGTGTGTGTGTGTGTGTGTGTGTGTGTGTGTGTCCTGTGGAAATTTGCATGTGATTGCAAATATTGCGTTATGGTAACATTCCCATGTGTGCGTACCATATGTATTGTTCACACTTTCTCTCTCTCTCTCTCTCTCTCTCTCTCTCACACTCCTACAGGGCATAAGGAAACAGGAGTGGACGGCCATTATTCCCAACTCTCAGCTCATTGTCATCCCTTACCCGCACAATGAGCCTCGCAGGTACACACACGCACACACACACAGATGTAAAGTAAAATAACATAGATTGGTCATAAGCACCCTTTTTCCCTTGTTCAACAGCACCTAATCATTTTGGGTATGAGGAAGCTTGTTGCTATGGATACCACTCAACCTTATGTTATGCCACTCACCGACACATTGAAATCACCTGGACTCAGTGAGGTGGCATGTCTCTGTGCTAGCATGAGCTAACGTTAGCCATATCAGTGTCTCCTTATGCAGCATGCTCTCAGTGGCTCACCAGGAGCCAAAATGTCTCCACGTCAATCACACGCGACACGGAGGTCTCCATGATTTGATGACTTCCTCTCCCATGTATGACATGAAAGGAGAACATTCACCTGCATGGGAATGTGCCTTTTAAACCTTTATTTTTATGCATTCCTGTGTTTAATCTAATACATAAAAACATTCCACATGCCGCACAGATATAAACATACAAGTATAGAGTATCAATATCTCTCTCTCTCACACACACACACACACACCCTCTCCCCTAGCCACTATGTTCTCATGTTATCATGGTGTAGTTCATATGTAGCTGAAACCCCAGGAGGAGCTCCAGATGGGCTATCAACACACACACACACACACACACACACACACACACGCTCACACCCTCCTCCATAAAGCAGCATAGCACTTGTGTAGTGCACAGCTTGCCAGGAGACACACAATGAGTGAAATGAGGAGGAAAACCAGGTGCTTCAGTATTGTTCTCATATTCGCAGCAGATTGCGGGATCTCGTCACTTTTCTCAGCTAATATATCAAACGGTCTGATTGTTGGAAGCATAACGTTATTTTCTTGGAAACCAAAAGCAGAAAAGGAAATGATCAACTCCCCTCTGTTCTGCTTTGACAAAAAACAGAAAGGGACAGTCATTTATTTACTTTAATTTAATTAGGACACAATTTCTGCTAATGTGTTGCTAAAGCTAATGCTATGTGTTGGTGATTACATAGTTCTTCTTTGAAAAAAACGCAATTAAACAAAAATCAACATATGGCTTCATTCTCTCTCTCTCTCTCTCTCTCTCTCTCTCTCTCTCTCTCTCTCTAGTTGGAGTGCTAAGTTGTACCTGACACCTAGCAACAGCGTGTTGCTGACCGCCATCGCACTGATCGGAGTGTGTGTCTTCATCCTCGTCATTATTGGCATCCTCCACTGGCAAGAGAAGGTCAGGACACACACATGCTACAGCGCAGTTAGCATCTTAAAACCTCTTCCTGGTGATGTACTCTTTCAGACAGAGGGAGAGAGAAAGAGCAGATTGCTCACAACCAGCAGCAGATGGATCCCAGTGTCCCTGTCCTGTAGTCCTCTAGCCTCCCGCTGAGACACACACATTCTCTCTCACACACACCAGGCCACAACCTGGAAGGACTTTGAGCTGTAATTGCTTGCTTCTGTCCTTTCATTGTGGCGGATCTGCTGTTCATTACTGCTGCAAATTTACCCTGCAGGGAGTTAAGGCATGTTTCACCAACTGCTTCCTCCATTTTTTTTTTTTTCTTCAGTCACACTCATGCACACACACACAAACACACACACACCCCGGCACATAATGGTCAAGGACACACGTGAGCAAAAATTTATTTCATACCGATTCTCACGTGTTCACTTTTTTTTTGGCTTCCTGGATTGTTTCATTTCTCACCTACACACATTTAGCAGAGCAGGCAGTAGTAACGCTGTCTGCTGGGCTGAGCAATGCCGTAAGTTACTGGGATCTTCTCCAGGCCATCTGCCATCTGAACGTGTGCATTTGTGTGTGTGTGTACCCTTCTGTACACGGGATGGCATGTGTGCACGACTACACATGCAGTAGTGTTCTTAATTGCCCTCTTTTTGGGGGGAATGTGGGCATGAGCATCAGCTTCATCTGAACCGACGCTGCATTTAAAAAAAAAAAAAGACGGCTGGAGCTTCACAGACTTAGCAGGAGGTGGAGGTATGAAGGCTGTTCGAAGACACACGGAGGTGAAGAAGCAAGGCAATGAGAAGAAAAGAGGATGAAGCAGGTCATGGTGGTTGGTCTGTTTGTGGCTGCATTGCCAAAAAAGAGTCCATTCTCTGTTTGTAGGCTAGCTCCGCATAACATTAAATTTGGACCCCAAAACCTTCCAGCAGGTTTGAAAGGCATCTTTTCTTTAAACAATGACCAAAATTACACCATTTATCATAGCCAGAAACTTTAAAACTCAAAATTATAGTCGGGTTTTCAAATTTCCAACGGTCCTTGAACTAACCATGCGCGGCTAAGGAAACGTAACCAAATCTAAGCTTAAAATAGTGATATTTCCTCAAAATCACTTTATTAAAAATGTCTCATTTAAAAATTTGCTAAAAATAAACCCTTTGTCCAATCCAAATTCTGTAAAAAGCAACAAATTCTGTGTTTTTCGCCACAACTAGCAAGCCTGGAGCACCTCTGGTGTCTTTAACAGTCACGTGACAACAATTCAGCGAGTCATTGGCTGAATGCAGACTGCAGCAGGCACACCAAGCCTATTGTTTATACAGATTATAGGTTGTAAAAATGTAAATAGTTCAGTATGTATAGTCCCTTTTTTTTATTTTATTTTATTTTTCCAGTATTGGTAACACTTGTGGGCACTCGGAAAAATGTTGTATCTGTAGATTACATCTTTTTTCAATTTTTTTAAATATTATCACAGAAATTCAACTTACGTTTTTTTCTTTTTTTATGATTTATGACATTATAACTGTGTTATACTGCACAAAAGACATGTTTGAGTTCTTCCTACATATAGCCATGATTGTGCTGTTTCCATAAAGGTGCAGGACTTGCAGCTACAGTGAAAAATGAGCCGCAGTGAGTAAAAATGTGACAGGAGCAAAAACTGCCTAGAAAGTGCTTGGGGTCCAGAGGGTTAATACAAGTAAAATGGCAGCTGTCTTATTTGGCTTTAATCGGCTTGATGCGTTCTTTCTGACTAGTCAACTTTGTCCATTCTGCACCATCTGAAAGTGCAGCCATTTTTGAGTTTCTGCAAGTATGCTAGCATTCGACATCAAGTCAGACTGGAGCTGTAGATTTGATGTCGAATGCTGGCATTCGACATCAAATCTACAGCTCCAGTCTGAAATTTTTACTTTTTTTTTTTTTTTTTTTTTTTTTTTGAAAGTCTACAACCAGGCTTTATGATTGAAAGACACATATGAACAGACAGGCTAATGTCGCGTAACCTTTTGCACCATCCGGGAATCATGATTGAGAGTGACTTTTGTATACTCGTCGCTAACATCCTCCCTGATGTCTCATCATCTCCATCCTCTTTATGTTGGGGCAGCCAGTAAGGTCAGGGTGAGGCCGCTGATTGACATTTGACATTTCAGTGTGTTTGCTCAGCTGCCTCTGGTATTTGCTCCTCTAATAACAAAGTCAGGTGGAGGGAAGAAGCTGGGGAAAAGGCATGCTGTCCTGCGTAACAAGCTAATGGAGCTTTTGCACATTTATCGTATATACTCAAGTATAAGCTGATATTGTGATAAGCCGACCTCCTGATGTTGTTCCATCATTTTATTTGTTTAGCAAATTACCTGTTTTTCTGGGTATTGTCATAGTATTCCTGTGATTTTCTGAAAAAGTCCACGTACCGGTAAACATGATATTTAATTCAGCAGCTGATTACTGTAACTGACCAATCACAGCAGAGCTTACTGGCCACCTTAAAATGTACTGGATAAGATGTTTAGTCAGGAAATATCTCATTCTAAGGTATGATTTAAACTATTTT
>VXCM01004815.1:0-56609 GCA_014773175.1 Lucifuga dentata
ATCACCTGTTACACCCTTAACATGTGCTACACCTTTATCAACTGCTAAATGTTTAACACGTGCTACACCTTTATCATGTGCTACACCTTTATAACCTGCTACACTTTTAACACGTGCTACACCTTTAACGTGTGCTACACATTTAACACGTGCTACATCCTTAACATGTGCTACACCTTTATTACCTGCTACACTTTTAACATGTGCTACACCTTTATCACGTGCTACATGTTTAACACGTGCTACACCTTTATCACCTGCTACATGTTTAACATGTGCTACACCTTTATGATGTGCTACACCTTTATAACTGCTACACTTTTAACACATGCTTCACCTTTAATGTGTGCTATACATTTAACACATGCTACACCTTTAATGTGTGGTACACATTTAACACATGCTACATCCTTAACATGTGCTACACCTTTATCACCTGCTACACCTTTAACACATGCTACACCTTTATCACCTGCTACACCTTTAACATGTGCTACATCTTTATCACCTGCTACACTTTTAACACGTGCTACACCTTTATCATGTACTACACCTTTATCACCTGCTACACTTTTAACACGTGCCACATCCTTAACACATGCTACACCTTTAACATGTGCTACACCTTTAACACGTGCTACACGTTTAACATGTGCTACACCTTTAACACATGCTACACCTTTATCACCAGCTACACTTTTAACACGTGCTACACTTTCATTTCAGAGTTGTTGAAATCTCTCAGACATGTTGCATAGGTGTGGATATCCAGGTGTAGCTCCAGACTTTCACCTCAGTGCTGCTACAGGAAGAACAACGTGCTGCTCCACGTTATCTACTATGGAACTCAGCCTGCTGGCAGTGACAGCATGTGATATTTGGACATTGTGATATGAAATTTGAGGATGGAGGAGGATCCAGGATCCGGTGAAGGAAGGGTCAGAGAAGGTGGTGTAATGTGTGTTTGTGTGACTCCTAATTCACCCAGGGAAAACTGAGATTTGGTTTGCTTGTCATAACAGACGCCTCAGCCTGCCCAGAGGGAGAGCTGATTCACTTTCAAATGTCTCTTCATGTATTAGTCAGCCATAATGGATCCCATGGCTCCTACTTACCTACCTTTTATCTACACACACACACACACACACACACACACACACACGACCATCACCCTCCAGCCCCTGAAGGATTGAGGAAAGGGGAAAGGGAGAAAAAAGGAGTGAGGCGGTAGTGATGGTGGAAACGGTGAATAATGGCACAGCCAAAGGACTGAAACAAATCACCTGCAGATGATTCTATTACCTGCAGTCACAGAGGAGCTGTTCACAGAATGCTGATCTGAAAATGCATTATGAAACACTAAATCAAAGAAGAGTGCTGACAATATTAAAGGCTAAGGCTGGTATTATTTTATGTCTTTGTTACTATCAACAAACCTCATGAAAAGAGCAAAACCAAAAATGAATTTATCCTCCTAAGGAGTATGATGTCAGAGTCTGCTGTAGCTCATAGGTCTGTGCTTTATCATCCAAAAACTGCTTCCTCTCGCGAGCTCCATTAAACGGAACGCTCCAACTGAGATTCTGGTCAATCAGGAGAGAATCTTGATGAAGTCTTTGGTCAAGATGAGATGCAGATTTTTACACTCTTGAGACGTAATGATGGTGTTTCAATCATTTCTCAGACTCTCATACAGCTGTTTCAGGCTTTAGCTACACAGCAGGATAAATTCATTTTTGGCTTTGGTATTTCCATGTGAGTTGATGAAAAAATTAGTGCTATCCATGTGCTTTATCTTGTGCTTATTGATTGCATGATAAATGCAGAAAGAGATATTCTTTGGTGCTTATGTCCTGTTAAAAATGATGGACATGAAACTGTGGAACTACATATGTGGACTACATATGTGGAACATTATTTTCCCAGATTCTGTGTCTGTCCAGTAATGGCAGCTACAGCCAAGTTTCAGGCTCCTTAAAGGACCATACCAGTGGTTTTGTGTGACTGAGCCCAATAAATCCTATCTGCATACATGCAACATTACTGCCAATCATTTTCAAAAACATATAACCGTATTTTACTTTTTTGTGCTATTTTTGTTAAATCTCCTCATCTGTCCAAATCAAATGTTCAGATGATACATCTTCCTTAAAATTATATGTTTTGGCTGCTGACATGTAGTCTGAATGTAGAAGGCACAGCCGTTTTAATTTCTCTGGTAAAAGCAGTCTTCTCCTGGTGGATATTCCCTGGTGGAGACATACTTTTTCCTCATGCAGCACCGTGTTGGACCAGTTAAATAACATAGACACATTTTTTTTTAATATGCATCTTGTTTGCTTGTTCAAGTCTGTGTAAGTTCATTTTTATAGTGTGCTGAACCCTGATAGGTAGGAAAAACAATGTGAAAATGTGCTGCTCCAGTAGTATGTTTTGGGAAATTGTAACGCAATAATGAAATGTGTATGCAGGTTGTATTTTTTGGGCTCACACTTGCAAAACCACCAATATGGTCCTTTACCAGAGAGTTTGCTGTACCCTCCAACATCTGTTATTCCACGTGGCGGTGGATGGCATGCTGCAGACTCAGCATTTCTTCTCTTTGGCGCATACCTGTTACAGCTGACTTCATGGAACAGCGCTATTTTAGTTATAAAGAGTGCGGCAATGTTACAGGCGACTGGTGATACCAGCTTCTTTTGATAGTTATCTAATCTAAGCCTGTGCAAACTACAGATGTTGAGACTGTTTTACTATTAATCATGCTTATAAAACATCAAGGTTTCTAAACCAGAAGAATTTAGAAGCCACATTTTTGAAACCATAAGATAAAAGGTCTCTGGGTTTACATCTAATAAAAGTAATCTGATCCTTTTCTAAAACGGCTTTCAATATTAACCTTGAGACTACTGGCTGTTGTTTCTGTGTGTGTGTATGTGTGTGTGTGTGTGTGTTCAGCATGGTGGAGGTCTTATCCAGGTAACAAGCTCATTTAATGGTTAGGGTGGAGCATTTAGTGTGTGTTAAAAATGAGCAGGTGTAGTTGAGGAAAACGGAGATCCAGTTTATAAAGCGTGAAGGTGAAAAGTCGCAGCTAAAGGCTACAACACTCTAACGTGCTTCAGACTCTAAGAGATCAACATCCAGCCCTGCATGGCTAACACACTCCACTAGCTAATGTTAGCAGCAGATTAAAGCTAAACACTCCACTAGCTAATGTTAGCAGCAGGTTAAAACTAAAACACTCCACTAGCTAATGTTAGCAGCAGGTTAAAGGTAAAACACTCCACTAGCTAATGTTAGCAGCAGGTTAAAGCTAAAACACTCCACTGGCTACCGTTAGCAGCAGGTTAAAGGTGAAATGCTCCACTACTGTTAGCAGCAAGTTAATGGTGAAATGGTCCACTAGCTACTGTTAGCAGCAGGTTAAAGGTGAAATAGTCCACTAGCTACCATTAGCAGCAGGTTAAAGGTGAAATGGTCCACTAGCTACCATTAGCAGCAGGTTAAAGTGAAACACTCCACTTGCTACCATTTAGCAGCAGGTTAAAGCTTGAAACATTCCACTCGCTACTGTTAGTAGCAAGTTAAAGCTGAAACGCTCCATTTGCTAACGTTAGCAGCAGGTTAAAGCTGAAGTGCTCTGCTAGTTAATGTTAGCAGCAGGTTAAAGCTAAAACACTCCACTAGTTAATGTTAGCAGCAGGTTAAAGGTGAAATGCTCCACCAGCTAACGTTAGCAGCAGGTTAAAGCTGAAACGCTCCACTCGCTAACATTAGCAGCAGGTTAAAGCTGAAACACTCCACTCACTAACGTTAGCAGCAGGTTAAAGCTAAAATGTTCCACTAGCTAATGTTAGCAGCAGGATAAAGCTAACACGTTNTTAGCAGCAGGTTAAAGCTAAAATGTTCCACTAGCTAATGTTAGCAGCAGGATAAAGCTAACACGTTCCATTCACTAATGTTAGCAGCAGCTTAACCCTTCGGGGTCCATGGGATCACCCGCGTACAGTTTGAGCACTGCTTAATTACGTCATTTTCACTTTTAATCCCCGATCATCAAAGACGGGAGGATATCATGTGTTGAAAGTGCAGGTTTGTAGCATAATGCTAGTGTTTGTTTTTCATTGATAGACAGTAGAAACTGAGATATGATCATTTTAATTTTACCAAAAATTATCCTTACTCCAACAACGATTGTTCACGCGACTCGCTACATTTTCAACTGGATCTCTGTCATTTTTTTCACCTCAGCGGATTGCGTTTTACAGAATTGATTTACATGATTAAGGTGTTGTGATTGGTTTGGAATGAGCCAGTAGCAGAAAACAATGCTGGAACTTTGAACAACGAGTGGGCTACAGAAAGGCGGGACTAGCTACAGAATGAGTGGACCGCACAGATAACGGGGCCGGCCCGACGGACAGACGAGCGGACAGAATGAGGAAAGACTGCTGGCAAATTGTATTTTCATCCATTTTATTTCACCCGTGTAAATTTAATTTATGGACGGTAAAAATGGACAGACGACGGACCGCCTGGAAATGCAACGCCTGACGGACGGCTTTGGAGAAACGCCGCAGCTCAGTGAAGCTGAGAAAACCTAAGTATAAAAACGCCGTGGCTTCATTTCTGCTTTTCTTTGTAAATAACTGTTTATAGTTTAATCTAGTTTAAAATTGATATTCACATTTCGTTGTTACCTCTTCGAACCTTTTTCTAACCTCAAAACAATTCAGGCAGCGTTGTTGTGTGTTCTGCACTATAAAACGCAGCATTTTCCAAAAACGCTTTTCTGTTTTTTGTGTGTTTTAAGGTCCTTTATGTTGATATGAAAGAAAATAATGTTGGTCATATAGGTGAAATTGTGCTGAAAAAAAGAGACCAAACATTGGCATGGCAAACATCTTATTTGGTACACAAAAGCAGCTAAAACCCCATGGACCCCAAAGGGTTAAAGCTAAAACGCTCCACTGGCTAATGTTCATACCTAATTAATAAAGACATGCAGCCACACAGAATGTTGCTGCCTTGGTAATTTGTGTCTGCCTTAATAAATATCTCCCCACATCTGATTCTTGGCTCCATGCAGTGGATCAAATGGAACAGTTCATTCATTTGTTCCACTGCATCCATCATCCATCCATCAGCTTACGGTTCTGTCTCTGAGAACCTGCTGGGAGCCGCGACGAAGCAATCAGTCTGTCCTCTCCCTGCCATGAAGAACCTGAGGATTCCATGACGCTGACCCGCCTGTGACCTTGAAGAGGGAGCATAATTTCATTCCAAGGGCTCCGACAATGGAGGCGAGGTACCTAAAAACACAGCTCCTCGCTAAATGGGAAGCGGTTTGAAACACGATGATATCATTGTGGTGGCAGCTGCTGAAGGTGAAAGTTACATCGGAGGAAAATGTGAAAACATACGTGCTTGAGGTAATTCCCTCCTGAGAAACACGCTGAGGCCTTCCTGACCTTCTCCCTGAGCGCTCGCTGAAAGTGTTTCCTGTGGCGTTCGTTTAGCTTGCGTAATGATTTTCAGTAAAATGGCTGGTCATGAACAGAAGAGCCAGCAGAACGTCTTCACAGCATCTTATTCACATCACCATTAACTATTACTTTATTCTTTGATATAAAAAATAAAGTAGGCTCATATTGATGTCAAGTGATCCTCAATTTTTTTTTTTTTTGTCATTTAACCTGTAGATGGTTCTACAGCAACATTAGAAATTTAAATGTACATAACTCAGTGTTCATATGCTGAGATAAGGTCTTAAAGGACCCTACCAGCCATTTTGCATGTTTGAGCATAATATGTAAAATTTTCATACACATAATGTCACTGACAATCATTTCCCAAAGCATACTACTGGAACGGTGAATTAAAAATGTTTTTCCTACCTTCCAGACCTCCATTGGTTTCAGTTCATTCTGCTATTAAAATCAACTTGTTGATACTGTAAACGTTCTTGGGATAGGTAATCCATCATCACCAACAAGACGTGTATTCAGGTTTTTTTAGAAGTTATGTAATTTTAGTGTTTAAGCTCAATAAAAAGCGTGGAGTGAATGTATGCCTCCACCGGGGAATATAGTCCCAAAAGAAGACCTGCGTTTATGGAAAAATTTAAAGGACTGTGACTTCATAAGGCTGTGTAACTATTAGCAGGAGAAACATGGATTTTTAAGGTGGGTGTATCACTTGAATATTTGATTTTGAAAGATGAAGAGATTTTGCAAAATATCAGGAAAACTGAAATACAGTTTTATCCTTTGGGAAATGACTGTCAGTAACGTAACGTATGAAAATTTGATATATCAGACTCAAACATGCAAAATGGATGGTATGGTCCTTTAATATTGTGGGACAAAACTTAGGTTTTCTTCAAAAATTGTGTTTTGATGTTGACTCAGATGCAGAATATATATTTTTATTACTTTAAAGGACTTTAGAGGAAGGTGCAGCCTTGTGGAGGTACGAGCTCTCTGGTGGCTTTCTAGTTTGACATTGCTGTAAAAATCAACGCTGGCTAAATGTCTCAATCATAATTATACATACATAACCAGATCTCAATGTTGCTCACACACACACACACACACACACACAGAAAGCTGTGCAGTGTGACCTGAGCTGAACGATGCAGCTGTGGGAAGATTTGTTTAAAAGCCGAGCGCCTGATTCCTCGTGTTATCAGCGAGCTGCACCAGGCTTTCCACCATCTGAATTAAATTTTTCTTGACATTATAATTCAGCACACACTTGACAGAGCTGTTTTCTCCCTCCAGAAAATAGAATTTCTGTACATTTGATTTGCTCCCCTTTTGTTTTCTCATTATCTACAAAACACGCTGTGCACCTCTCTGCCAGCCATCAGAAGAAAATGAAAAGCCACGCCGCATATCTTCATAAGAAAGTCCCCAGGTTCAATTTTCCTCCTTCTACTTTTCAAAATACTTCTAATAATAAATAGGTCTTGGCTGCAATTCACTAGAAAATGAATCCATAACATGATGATAAATATGTGTTGAATAATTCCATGTGCGATAAGCCTCTTTGCAGCAGTGTACATAGACGGCTTCTCCAGTCTTTCCTCCCTATATCCTCTTGATGCTATATCTTCCTCCAGCATAGGATGAACATCGGTACACCATCATGTGGACATCAGAAATTTCACTTTCTTTAACATGATCTGTAAATTAATTAGCTGGTTTTGTTTTTTATAATGCAGATTTGGTTTCAATTGATTAACTTGGTTGATATTTAATACTGTTAAGATGATGATTTTTTTTTTTTTTTTNTTTTTTTTTTTTTTTGTTTGTTTAGTGAAAGACATTGGAAATTTAATTTGGTCCTCTTATATTTGAGGCGATGAACATAGCTTTTTTTTTATGTACGATGGTGTTTAGAGCTGTGCCATATCATATTGATCATGATGATACCAGTATAATATTTAATTATAAAATTGTGTGCAATTTATTGATATCAATATTGCTGCAAGATGACATGTTGATGAATTTTCACATCATGAGCAACAAGAAGAAACTAAAACATCATGTCTGAAAGTATCAGCTCAGCGTCTGATGAATTATTTCCTCTTGTTTGAAATGCTTCAGCTACAAGCTAACATGCTACCAGCTAAAGGCTGGTAGCATGTTAGCATAAAGGCTGAAACACAACAAATTAGTTTCTCCACCTGAAGCAGAAACACCTGGTGAATACCAAGAAAGTCACATGAGGAGGAGAGCCAATCAGCTGATGAGAGACACAAAACAGGAAGTGATGCTGACTCAGTCAAGCATAGCTGGAGCGTTAGCTAGCTGTACTTCCTGCGACAGGAGAAGCTAAAGGTGGAGTGAAATTAGTGAATCGATCAGTTTTGTATCACTAAAGTTATGACACCAGTCTAGACAGAGGGGGAAAGACTTCCAAAAAAAAAAATCTACCCAAGATAGAACATCCTGACAACAAAATAGTTTTCAAAGCCGCCCTGGNAAAAAAAAAAATCTACCCAAGATAGAACATCCTGACAACAAAATAGTTTTCAAAGCCGCCCTGGTGGCCATGTGTCAACAGGGTTAGCTTAGCTGCTATGCTAACTTCAGCAGAATTCTTTGCCTCAATCACTGAGAGAGAGAGAGAGAGAGAGAAAAAGAGAGAGAATCAGTAGCTCAAATCTTAATGTTTCGCACCTTCTAACTCATTTGATTGTCGTCCATTTTGTTTCTGTTAAAATTTGCACTAAAAATTCAAGCTGATTTTATTTTCAACTTGTAGTAGTATTTTTTTTTTTTTTTAAGTGTTTGCATTTTGGATTTCAAGTTTGAGCTCATTTTACTTGCTGATTTATATGACTGATGACTAGCAGCAAGTCAATCTGAATTATTGTTTACAAGCTAAAATGTAACAGAATTTATACTTTTCCTGAAGGGAAAAACTCTCCTGTATCTACTTTTATATATGTTAATTTTCACCCACATTTTAAACATTTTTCAATATTATTTAATTTTGCAACTGCCATTGCATTTTTTGTGTTACATTACAAAAATACCCTGAGTTATATTATTATTTTAACCCTTAAATGCATGAGTCGTTTTCCATCCATTCATACATGTCGGGTTGTTAGAGACCCATAAGTTACGCAACGCAAATTGAGCTACGAAGTGAAATATTTTTGCTTGTAAACTTTTTAGAACATTTTATGAATGCACTAAAAACCACTTTTTCTATATTATATTTGTCCAATTACTTATAGATACCATCACCAAAGCCGGTGTAATCACAGCGATGCTGCTCTGCATGAAGCTCTGACACGGCGCTGCAGCGTCTTTCTGTAGCAGTAAGCTAGCAGCATAGTTACAGCAGAAACAGCTTCTTCTGCTAGTTTCAGCGTTTGTTCATCATATCAGTGATGCTACAGTGCCGCCTAAGGACCAAAGTTGAAAACACCACTATTACCTGCTACCTGTATACCAGGAAAAAAAAAGTGACACTCGGGCCCATAGCGACCCTAAACACTCTAGCGAAAAACATTAGAAAAATAATTAGTTTCATCAATTTTGACAACTTGAAACCATAAAACTGTTAGAAACAAAGAGTTTGAGGAATGCCAGGGGGTTGAGGGCTTAATTGAAAAAAAAAAAAAAAAAANAAAAAAAAAAAAAAAAAAGAATTAGAGGTGCGGTAACCGGGTTGCTAACAACCTGTCCTATGCATTTAAGGGTTAAGGCTGTTAGGAATGGGGGCATCTGAGATGGAAAGCTTATCTGACCTGAGGAACCTCTTCTCAGGACATTAAAGATCCACTATTGATCCCATTATGGCTGGCAGACGTTGTGGACAGCTTTGTATTGGAGCCATCAGGAGGTGTATACCTTTATTACTCTGGCTCATGTGTGATCATGCAGACCTGTGTGTTTGTGTATTCAGGTGATCATTGGTGCACATTTCCTCCTCTACTAAGTTAATTTGTCTGCTGAGACCCATTCATATCTCACCAGAGCTCTGGCTGAGCTCTTAAACAGACCGGGATTACAGCACAATGGAGGGGTCAGAGGGCATCGTTCTCGTGCACAGAGAGAAAATCACATCAAAGAAGTGCACCCTCATCTCCCTCAATTTCTTCCCTTAACTGGAGATAATATCATATATTCGCCTGAGCACAGAAAATCAATACTCTTCAACTAAGTTCAAACCAAAGCCTCTCATTAAAAAGAGAGGGAGCCAATGTTGGCCCAGTGCAGGTGAGTTAAGCTGCAGGGATCGTTATCATTGTTAAGCAAATAGATCCACAGAGGAAGAGACAGAAAGGAGAGAAATAATGAGATTTACTCCCTGTGCTATTAACAAAGTGTATATCTTCTCCCAGACTGACGGAGAGGAGCTTCTGCTGTGAGCGGCTCCATGCCGGCTCAGCACACAGGGAATTAGCTGATGCTGATATGAAGAGTTAAAGCGTGCAGCAGAGTAAGCTCTCCTCTGAAGAGACTGGCCTAAAACAATAGAAGATGCTACCGGCCTCCAAACTAACTAAGGTGGCGTCATGCATGTTTTTCTCCTTTTTTTAAAAAAAAAAAACTCCATGTCCATGTTTACAGTTGTTTCTGTCATGTTTTATAGTTTTGCATGGTTTTTATTCCTGGTTTTTATATCAAAGCTTTGTTTTTATATTTAATTTGTTTTTCATTCTCTTTGCTTTGCTCTGTAGTTAGGTTTGAATTGTGTTCTTTGTAAAAAGAGAAAGTCCCAAGTTGGCTAATAAACGACTTCTGATTTGAAACGGCATGTTCATCTGCTCTGAAATAAGTCCACACACAGGACACACACATTACCATTTCCCTGCTGCTGTGTAACACTGTGTGCTCATGATGGACTCTGCTCACTGTGCACAATTGTGGAAAAAAACAAGATAAATCACATATCAAGATAAATCACATATCAAGATAAATCACATATCAAATATAGTCGGAACTCAGAATTTCTGATATCTGAGCAGGAAAAGTCAAAGAAAACGCCTCCTCAACATCCTCCTCAGAAAGTAGGACAAGGTTCCTCCACCCCTGACTTCAGAATTGACGTCATTCCAACATGGCTGCTCATGGCGTAAACAGTCATTTCTCTGTTTATAAATGGACATTTAGAAGCATTTTCTTTAAATCAGTCAGCATGCAGACAGTAACAGCTGAAACATGAAACACTGGTGATGCAGCAGCAGCTGGTTTGACATGTTAAATTGTTGCTTCTTTTGGTCTGCCAGAGCGACAAAAACTCAAGTTTTCATGGCGGCGTCCGTATCGTCTCTCACTTTCTTTAGCTCGAACATGCAGTGGTCGAATATGATGAAATCCTGAGTTACGACTTCCCAGTTCCAAGGTACAGTGAACACAGCATGAGTCCTGGTGTTGTGAAAATGTGACGCAGCACATGGGGAAAACATGTTGTAGCTCTGGATACTTGGCGTGGTGTTAAGCATCCTGATTGGCTGGAGGTAGAGCTGCTGTTTATTCTGATGCTGGCCAACAACTCGCAGCTTGTTTCTGTTTTCTTCTTCACTTCCTGTCTGGAAGCATGTCTGAGCTGTCCTCAGTTATTTTTTCTGTAAAATCTGTCAAAAAACAAAACAGAACAATGACCTGGTGATTGAGCTTATCACCACTATGGTCTCCTCTGCATCCCCTTTAAAGCTTTACCTTATCAGTATCCTCATTTGTCTAAGATATGGCTGGACAATATAAACCATATAAAAAAATCTTCGATATAAAAATGAGGATGTCAATATAAAATCAATACAAAATAGTGCTTGAATACAGGAAACTAATGACAGCTCAAACAGCCAATAGCGTGTCAGAACTGCAACAAACTAGCCAATCAGGTGGCAGTGTCATAATAAAGCCTGCCCACTTCCTCAAAGCAGCATTTAGCTGAAGAGTGAACATGCTGCAGCCCGTGTGACGTGAGCAAAAGTCAGACAAAGATGTCAGAAAGATGAAACTCCAGAGAAAAAAAAATCAAATGAAAGAAAGAAAGAAAGTGATGCTGTGGATAAGAAGGTAAAAAAAATCATTCTGGTTATTTAAAGCCTGACACTAAATGCAGCGGCCATGTTCACTGTAACGTCAGCCAGAAACCAGAACTGATGAAGCTTTGGTTTCAGCCTGAAGCTTGGATTTATTTATTAAGGATGATGCAATTTGCAGTTTTTCAGTTCATACAACTGCTGGTTATTTTTTATGTTCAGAACACGGCATGAAGAAATGTTAAAATCTGAAGTTCAGGTGACTTGAAATGCAGCAGAGTTATGTCATGATGTATATCGATATTAATTTAAAAAAATATTTCGGGATAATAAAAAATGTCCATATCTTCCAGCCCTAGCCTAAGATGTGGCTGAATGTCATCTTTGTGTGACTTTGTCCGGCTGCGTGTTGAGACGGGTCGGGACTCGTAGCGGCAGACTGGACGAGTCATCCCAGTGTTTGGATGACCAGGACTCCATTTTAGATCTTTACAGTGGATTGGAGTGCTGTACCTTCTGACTTTCATGCGTTCCCTGCCGTGTGCTTTGCTGTGGGAATCATTGACATTTCCAGATGTGAGCAGTTCACAAAGGCTGTGATGCTGAGGAGAGAGGCTGACATTTTGTGTCTCTGGGAGCGCTTGACAATGGCTAAGAAGTACTGACATTTGTGAAAGTGTGGAGCAGAGCACTCCCAAGATTTCCTATTATGAGAATGAGAGGGAAATTACACATTATACACTTTTTATCTGTTGCAGTAATCTGCGTACATAAGATGCCAGATAAAAAAAGGAAACGGCAAAAAAGGAAAGACGGAAAAGAAGGTATAAGAAGAAGGCTACAAAAGAAGAGAAAAGACAAAATGTGTGTGTGTGTAGAGAGAGAGAGAGAGAGACCTGAATAAAGGATAGATGATAGAATAAATACAACAGCCTAGTTGAAAATCTCAAGTGGCACGCTGTGTGAAAGCATCTTCAATCTTTTCCGTCTAAAGCTCCCTGAACGGCTGCAGACAGCTCCCCAAAGCACAGGAAGCTCCTGCTGTTGATCTGTATGAAAAAGGTACAAACTGTTCTGCACAAACACACAGCGAATGATAATGACAGCGCTGTGAGAAGATCTGCACCGACTCACACGGAGAAAACACACACACTACGCTTACACGTGTGTTCAGACTTCCATTAGGCTCCAGTTAAGGCATAAATCGACTTTTTTCCAAACGTCATTTAAACACCATGATTAGCCTGACATCAGCATAAATCACAGTAGTCTTACTCTGAGTAAACAGGCATAGATTATGTGATTGAAAACTGATTTATTCAGGCACGTAAACGTTATAATCAATGTAAGACACCTCTGAATGCATTTCCTCACCTGGTGGACTCAGCGTCTTACCGCCATCTTTTAGTGTTTAAAGAGTACTACAGTATTTCCTTATTAACATGACAGGAAGTGATTCATAAAACACACTGACACACTAACATGAAGACGAGTGTCAGTCTGACGGTAAATTTCGTCAGAATGAAACCTGATGGTGTTTAAACTGTATTTGTCTCACATATGTTAGTGATCAATAACTTTGATAGATAAAAACGATCAGCTTATTTAGATGCAGAGTTTTGATCTGATCTCACACATTCTGGTGACACTGAGACTCTTCATGAAGACTCATCTGCTGCTGTCTGCATCTCTCACACACAACACACACACACACCTCACATGCGCTGGTTGGATATGTGTTATCTTCGTTAAAATGCTCTGTCAGTTGCTCTGTAACAGATGAATTGGGAGAAATATGAAGCAGCTCGTTAACACGCTGATCTGCATGTTTACCTAAAAACACACCTGACAACAGCGTGTCGCTAACAGGACAACAATATGCTGATTGACGTATTGAAGCTTTATGAATGAGCTTCAGTTGTCACAGAGCTTATTTAGCCCAGTCATCCTCAAAGTCTGGACTCCAGTCCACATCCAGACCGAACCACAACTGTCTCTGGACTCTGAGCAAATGATACTTTTCATACATGTTATTTGTATGAACTGTGAGACGTCGCTGTGACACAACCAAACATCTGACTGCTCCACTTAGTCTACTCTGTCTGCTCTGCTTTGGTCCAATTACAGCCAGCGTCCCGTCATCTCGTGTCACGGCATTAGCTCATTGAGAGTGACAGCACAGATGATAGCGTAGCCAGTTTCATCAGCTTTAAGCTTCACGTGTTCTCTTTAACTTCATGTATTCTCTTTAAGCTTTGTGTAGCTTTATGTGTTCTGTTTGAACTTCATGTGTTCTCTTTATGCTTTACATGTTCTCTTTAAGCTTTGCGTGTTCTCTTTAACTTTGTGTGTTCTCTTTAAGCTTCATGTGTTCTCTTTAAGCTTCATGTGTTCTCTTTATGCTTTACATGTTCTCTTTAAGCTTTGCGTGTTCTCTTTAACGTCGTGTGTTCTCTTTAAGCTTCATGTGTTCTCTTTAAGCTTCATGTGTTCTCTTTATGCTTTACATGTTCTCTTTAAGCTTTGCGTGTTCTCTTTAACGTCGTGTGTTCTCTTTAAGCTTCATGTGTTCTCTTTAAGCTTCATGTGTTCTCTTTATGCTTTACATGTTCTCTTTAAGCTTTGCGTGTTCTCTTTAACGTCGTGTGTTCTCTTTAAGCTTCATGTGTTCTCTTTAAGCTTCATGTGTTCTCTTTATGCTTTACATGTTCTCTTTAAGCTTCATGTGTTCTCTTTAAGCTTTGCGTTCCCTTTAAGCTTTGCGTGTTCTCTTTAACTTTGTGTGTTCTCTTTAAGCTTTGTGTGTTCCCTTGAAGCTTCATGTGTTCCCTTTAAACTTTACGTGTTCTCTTTAACTTCATATGCTCTCTTATGTGTTCCCTTTAAACTTCACATGTTCTCTTTAACTTTGTATGGTCTCTTTAAGCGTCGTGTGTTCTGTTTAAGCTTTGTGTGTTCTCTTTAATCTTCATGTGTTCTCTTTAGCGTGTGTTCTCTTTAAGCTTCGTATGTTCTCTTTAAACGTCATGCGTTCTCTTTAAGCTTCGCATGTTATTTTTAAGCGTCATGTTCTCTTTAAGCTTCACATGAGCTTTTAAAGCTTCATGTGTTCTCTTTAAGCTTCGCACGTTCTTTAAGCTTTACGTGTTCTGTTAAAGCTTTGTGTATTCTCTTTAAGCTTTGCGTGTTCTCTTTAGGCTTTGCATGTTGTTTAAGCGTCGCGTGTTCTGTTTAAGTACCACACGACTGCACTGACCGTGTTAAACATCTCATCCTCCATGTGTTCCTGTTTGTAGTGCAGCTCTTCTTCTCATCTCTTGGCTGCGGGTCCTGCTGTATTCCTCCGTGTTCTCGTTTCCTCAGCCTTCGGCCGTCCCTCACCGGCTCTGCATGTCTTTTCTTGCTGTCTGGCCTCTTCCTCCCCCTCATCCTGCCTGCTGCAGCACAGTCTCAGCTGTGATAAAGATGGAACATGGAGCTCAGATCTCGTCATGCTACGCTTCCCGTTCTGCTGTGCTGATATCCTGACACTGATCGCCATCAAGCTGTCAGCGGTGGATCGGGGCTGAGGGGGGCGCCGCTTTGGAGGCTATCTTATTTTTCCTCATAAATAATTTTCACCCCACAGAAATGATGAGCTGAAGCAGGATTTGCCATTCATGTGTCTTTTTTTTTTTTTTTTTTTTGAGAGACAGAATTGAGATGGATGATGGCTGGTGTTTGCTGGGGCCTGTCGGGGACGTGGGAAAGCCCGGCGATCGCTTTACAGTTCAGTCATAGCCCAGTGAGGCAGGATTAGATCAGGCCTTTATTCACTTCATGCAGAAGGATTACGCTGGCATTACGCTGACACATCGCTCATGAACTCACTAGAAGGTTCAGAGGAGAACAGAAGTCATCTTTGCCTTTAACACTCCACGCTCAGTAAACCAATCTCAGCTAATGTGAGGTGCTCGTGTGGCCTTTGCTGTCCCTTTGAATCAAATGGAAGATTTATTTGCAATTTACTGTGAAATAGTACGTATTGATTTGTGAGCCAACAGCAGTTCAGTTTGGGAAACTGCAGCATTCATATGGGAACAATTTCCTTATCTTTTATAGTCGGATTTGCTCAACTGTGAAAGTTTGTCATTGAGCTTATGATAAAATCAATTTGAATCTGGAACTCTGACATTTATATCCACGTACTGATAAATCTGCCTTTGAACTCTGCTCAGTCTCTCTTCACCCACAGAAGGTGAAGCAGGAAGCAAACAGCTATTTTAGAAAAGCAAACAGCGTTAAAGCTCCTAATTAACCAGTTTAGTGAGCACATTCATCAAATGGGCATCAGCCTTCCTCTGCAGCAGGAACACACCATTTCCAAAAGTAGGACTGTGCCAGATCATATTGTTCATGATAATACAGTTAATTTAATATATGATAAAAATTTGTCATATTATTATATTGACGATTGACGATGTGTTGATGAATTTTCACATCATGAGCAACAAGAAGAAACTAAACATCATGTCTGAAAGTATCAGCTCNTGTTGATGAATTTTCACATCATGAGCAACAAGAAGAAACTAAACATCATGTCTGAAAGTATCAGCTCAGCGTCTGATAAATTATTTCCTCTGTTGTTTGAAATGCTTCGGCTACAAGCTAACTGGCTAACAGCTAAAGTTGGAAACACAACCAATTAGTTTCTCCACCTGAAGCAGAAACACCTGGTGAATACCAAGAAAGTCACATGAGGAGGAGAGCCAATCAGCTGATTTGAGACACAAAATAAACAGGAAGTGATGCTGACTCAGTCTAGCATAGCTGGAGCGTTAGCTACCTGTACTTCCTGTGACAGAACAAGCTAATGATGGAGTGAAATTAGTGAAACAGTGACTTTTTGTCAGCGGTGACTTGCTGTTGAGATGTATGAACAGTGTTAGCTTAGCTGCTAACATTGTTAGCTTAGCCGCTATGCTAACTTCAGGTGAGTTCTTGGCTTGTGGTGGATTTGGACTTCAGAGCGGGTTTATGTTTAGCATCATAGAGGCTATTTAGCTCTGGAGGGAAAATCATAACCTGCTAAAGATCAGATCTGATGACATCAGCCATTTTATTTATCTGATTTATTTATCTATCTGATGACGAGCAGCTAAAGCTAATCTGAGTTGCTGTTTACAAGCTAAAATATTACAGGATTTAGTTATTTCTACTTTTACTTGAAGGCAAAAACTCTGTTTCTACTTTTACACTGATTCATTTTTAGTAATGTTGCAGCATTGTTTACTTCTAAAATCAACAATACAACATTGTTCAGTGTTACATTGTTCATATCGACTTGAATATCTTCAGATATCGAGATTATTTTAAGGATATATCGCCCACACCTCTTTGGAAGTATTCTGTAGTACTACAGTAATAGAAAAGTTTTGTTATACGTAGCAGATTTTCTTCTCTCCACATACCACATTTTTCATATAAATCATCAAATGCCCCTGGAAGAAAAGTACAGTTTCTGCTAATACCAATAGCCTCCTGGCAAAGCTCTGACTGTTCTTTAGAGTTCCCATGATCACATCGATTTTCACACTACTCTCTGTGTCAAAATTAATAAGTCATACCTTCTGAGGGGCAGCTCATTGATCGGGGTGGGAAAAGAGTTTGATGCGTGGCCTGACTGACTTTCTGATTACAGGACACGTCCATACAGACAGAACGTAATGGATTAGTCTCCAATGTCTGTAGTGCTTCTTTGGCCGCCAGCAAGTCAATACTGTGAGGTTCAAGTCAATCATTCCTTTGACTGGACACAAAGCCAGCGATCCAGCATGTTCTACAGAGACTCAGCTTTTAAACTCTGTGTCTGCTTGAGCTCCTGTTGAAAGACTAAGATCAATGTATGTCAGGTTAACATCAAAACATTCATTTTAAGATTAAAGAGCCTCTGTTTGCATGAAAATGAATAGAAAATATGACACTGTTTTCTGCTGTCAATGACAATAGGACATCTCGACATGTTTTGATAATAGAACGCCTGGCTTTGACAAATTCATTGCTGCCACTTAGCATGTCAATGATGACTTTATATCAAGGCAGCAACGGAACAATAAGACTTGTTCTCCCAATTTACTTAAAAAAATATCTTGTTATATATGAAAAAAAGACTACATACCATCACAACTAAAAACCAGAATTTGGGCCATACAGCTCAAACAAAAAAAGAAATGGAGGGAAAGCAGCAAATATACATGCAGCTCTGAACAAATGAATAATACAAACATTATTCACATATGTTATGGATTAATTGAGGATGTTATGGATTTACATCAGTTGGATGTTATGGATTGATATCGGGCACATGTGGGCTCAGGAGGTGTTCTGATGTGGCTTTGGACCAGCGATGTCTACAGAGTCAGTGAACTGCAAACATCTTTCAGGGCATTTACACAGGTTTGGTCTGGTACAGTCTGGCTCGGGTCGTTTTCCTTCCTTGTTGCATTTTGTTTGGGCAGATCTGAACACAGCAACGCAACCAAGTATGGACCAAAACAACGGCACTGAGGACATTTGAAGGAAGTAGTCGAGTTCCAAATAAACTCTGAGGTGCCTAGTTTATCGCCTGAAAAATGGTCCACACACCTCAAACCAGCTACAGAGCAATCTGCTGATACATTCAGTGTTTCTCACAGGTTGAAAATTTACTTGTGGCGGTGGGCAGGCATGCCGTGTGCCGCCCCCCCAAAAACATGATCCTATTCTGTTCTCTCAAATAGAAATATACATGTCACGGTTCATCTGCTCGCTGTGTGTGTGTGCATGTCAATGTGTGTGTGACAGCACTGTCACAGTTGTAGTTTTTAAAGGCTGGGTCTACCTTCCATCCCGCGATTCGGATTTTATCTTACGATCTACCTGGGCGGGTTTTGATTTACCTGGGCAGGCCCCCCAAGTAAAGCCTATGTATGGGAAACATTGACATTAATTGATCTTGGAGTAGAGAAGGCAGTGACTTTTGCTGATATATCTTGATTTGACTGGATGTTTTACTTTGTGAAACTAACCAAAACAAGCTGTAAATGCAACATTATAAACTGTTGCCCCTGATTCAGATCAGAGCAAACGATCCGGGGGTCTCAAAACAGCTTTTGACGAACTGTGGAGTCCACTTTAACCATGAAATGAATTTGGATTTATTTGGGGAAAGGTCTTGCTGCTGTCTTCTTTATGGGGAAAGTTTTCTCTGCTACATTTCCCTTTTACTTCACAAAACTGTGGAAAGGTTTTGAAGTGGTTTGCAGAATGTTTTGATGCAATGAGCGTCTTTCTGCAGGAGGAAGGAGAGTACACAGAACAGGAAAGTCTTTCAGTTTGCATTGAGTTTTTATAGCTCCATTAGTTCTAAGCAGATGTACATTTGTACCCAGAACTGCAGTGGATTCCACAGTAAAAGGTGTAGTCACACCAGACTGGGTGCAGACCGCTGTAATGTAATAACTGTGTTACTAGGCAGCTAAAGGACAGTAACATCATTAACAGTTACTGTCATGTAACTGTAACAGCAATTAAAAAATTAACAAGTTTTGAAAATTTTTCATTCTTTTTATGACTGCCCACTGGTGAGTACACTGTGTTATTACAGTTATAAGCCACTTAGGGCTGTGATTCTTTGTGATAGTGAATTGTTAAAGGTTTTGTCCTGAACGTCATGCCTAATATTGTATTTCAGCATTTCAGAAATAACCTATAATCCGCAAGTGGTTTATGATACGATACGATCCACTTTATTTATCCCTCAAGGGGCAATTCTAAAAACAGCTCACACAACACAAAGCACAATAATGCACTCACAATAATAATTAAAAAAAAGCAACCACAGTAACACAAAGTCGATCTGAAAATTAGATGTGAGACAGCACCAAGGAATATTACATTAAATTCAGCATACTATCGAAGTGCAAAATAAATAAAGATTACTCCAGTCACATACGCTTACAAGTGTAAGGATCAGTCAAGTCGTGTACAAGAAATAAATAAGAAGAAGGAATGGAAACACAACCAATGTACAAGAGATCAATTAGCTCCATCAGTGATCCAGAATTAACTATAAGCATTTAATAAATGGATTGCAGAAGGAACAAAAGACTTGGAATATCTGTTAGTTTTGCACACTGGCAAAGCATAGCGCCGTCCTGATGGCAGCAGAGAGAACTCATCTGCAAGAACGTGCCCTGACATTTTTAAAATAATTGTCGCTTTCTTTCTGATTTGTTCATTGCACAGAGAATTTAAACCTCTTTGATTCACTCCAATGATCTTAGAACAGAGTTTAACCAGACTGTTCAGACTGTTTCTGTCTCTTAACGTCAGACTGGAAAACCAGCAAATAAAGGAAAAGGTTAGCACATTCTCAATAAAGGATTGATAAAAGCGGCAAAGAATAACTGGGCTAACAAAGAAAGAATCCAATTTCCGGAGAAGATGAATTCTCTGCTGCCCCTGCTTCATAATCACATCTGTGTTGTGATCCCACTTCGGCTGATCATCAAAGACTGTACCAAGGTACTTATATGATGTTACAGTTTCTACCCTGTCACCATGTATGACGCTCTCCTTCACCTCCTCTTTACTACGTCAAAAATCAATGATCAACTCTTTTTTAGACACATTTAAGCCTAGAAAGTTGTTATCACACCATCCGACAAAATCAGAGAGAGCCTTCCCTTGGTCTGACTGTGGACCTTGGAGAAGAGAGAGCAATACAGTGTCATCTGAAAATTTCACAAGATAAGAGCCTTCAATATTACTCCTACAGCTGTCCGTATACAGAATAAGAAGAAGGGGTGAACAGGACGCATCCTTGAGGTGAACCTGTGCAAGTAAGTTTAGAATCTGAGAAGCAGCCATTCACAAAAACCCTCTGCTCTCTGTTGATTAGAAAAATCCAAAATCCATAGAATGAGCTGATGGGGTAGATTAAAATCATGCAGTAACCTCTCAGCTAAAAGGTGAGGCTGCATCGTATAAAAAGCAGAAGAGAAATCTGCAAATAAAAGTCTGACATGAGCTTGAGGCTTCTCCAAGTGCTTATATATATATTGTTGAGTACAAACAACTTTACATCATCAACTCCATTTATGGCAGGCTGCGACGCACTCCATAACGTCCGGCCAGGTCTGAACAGGTTTTGAATGGGCACTGCACTAGTAGATTAAATGTCCAGTCAGTGTTTCTTATCGTATCGTGTTTTATTTTAAACTTTGCCTGTTGGGATCATTACATTCCAACAAACAGATGCTATGTGTGCTGTACTCACTGTAGCTCCTGTGTGTGTTTGTGTGTGTTTTGCTTCAGCAGATTGATGAAGTGCTGATGGATTTCTCTCATGATTGATTGCTGCTCTCTGGCTTAGGGTCAGAGCTTATTGACACATTTACACCTTTCCATAAAATGCAATCTCTGTATCTGCACGCATTATCTGAACAATGACATCAGATGCCAGAATTTGCATTTGCACCTCACATTAAAAGGTGTTCTGGTTATTTGAACTCTGCTGCATTGTGACTGGATTTCAGTCGGCAGATCATTAGGAGCTTCACGTTTCCTCTTTGTTCCGTGGATGAGCTTCATCCATTTTATAAAAATATCTAACAAAAAAAAAAAAAAAAAAAAAAAAAATTCACATGGACTCTTGCAGTCCGTGTTCCAGATGCAGCTGCACATTTACAGGAAGTCACAAATCCTGATTCTAAGCAACTCTGAGTTAACGAGAGTCATCAGGAAGTCGAGATGGAGTGACGTTTTCAGGTGCTTTCTGACTGCAGTGTTCTGCATTCATGAATCCGAATGAACCCATTCTTCTTTATCCAACAACATATCTGGATACAGATAACATGAGGTCTCTCTCTCTCTCTCTCTCACACAAACACACACACACACACACACACACACACACACACTGTAAAGCTGCTGTGCCTCTGTCTGATGCTGAGTTCCTGTTGCTGAAGTTGCGTTTCTTGTCTTTCTGCCTTGACGTCTGTATCTCTCAGGCTGCAGCTGCTTCATCTGTTCACTTCAAACAGCCCACATTAATAAGTTGATAATCATTAGAGAAACATGACTGCAGCTTGAATGATATAACCTGTGGGTTTCTGAAGGGACGTCGTGGAGCCTTGATTTGCGTTTCCTGCTCACTGCCACCCTCATTAAAAAAAAACATGCTAACTATGCAGCGGGACACTAAATAAGCTCCGTGATACCTGAAGCTCATTCATAAAGCTTCTCTGACGCTAATCGGCACTCCATTCCCATTCACAAAGTGTTGTTGTTAGGTGTGTTTCAGGTAAACATGAAGATCAGCGTGTTAATGAGCTGCTTCATATTTAAGAGTCAATTTATCCTGATTCATCTGGTTTTAAAGAGAAACAACATGTTAAACCAGCAGAGAAACAGAAACTCTGATTCAGAGCTCCACGTTTTAAGAGTTTGATACTAAGATAAAAGAGAGATCCAAACACTATGGAACACACACACACACACACACACACACAGGATGGAGGGTGCTCCATCCTGCTCATGTAGAGAGTGAGTGAGAGAGAGAGAGAGAGAGAGAGAGAGAGAGAGAGATGTAGAGCACAGTGGATGAATCCTGATGAAGAGTCTTAGTGCCACCAGAATGTGAGATCAGATCAAAACTCTCCATTTAAATAAGCTGATCAGCTGAATGAATTTATCTATCAAAGTTATTGATCACTAACACGTGAGGTAAATACAGTTTAAATCATCAGATTTCATTCTGTTGAAATTTACCATCAGACTGAAACTTGTCTTCATGTTAGCGTGTCACTGTGTTTAATGAATCACTTCCTGTCATGTAAATAAGGAAATACTGTAGTAATGCCTCTTTACAGACAAATGCTAAAAGATGACGGTAACAGATATTTATGAATGACAGAACGTGGTTGTATGATGATATTTGTCCTTATCGACATGTTCAATCAGGCGCTGTGTTTAATGAATTCCACCTTAAGTGTTTAGAAAAAATGCCTCAACCCATCCAAATCAACATCAGTGTTAGACCTTTCTACAAAATTATGGATGCTCAATGCCAGTGATATTTTTTATTTTTTTCTGTTGATTTTTTCCACTGTATCTGCATGGTCTGCTCTATGGTTAGATTAGGCCATTACATCTATTTGGTTAAAGTTAGGGAAGACTGTGGTCATTTTCCCGTAACTTTTACTGTAATTTATGCATAAGTTGGAAGTTTCGGAACTTAACCAAAATCCTGACCTTAAACTAGAATGAAATTGTCTTTGCTTGGGAGGATTTGTTTCTCTTTCTTTCCTAGTTCTGATTCATTTTCTTCACATCTCCATGACCATGCAGACAAGTTTCCTCATATGAATTAATGTGTATTCATATTAAACTTCCTACTTAGACAATAACCTTTCCAGCAATGATTCACCTTTTTACAATGATTCATCACCACATTCACAGATTCGTTTCTATGGAACCACAGAGCTTCTCAGAAGGAAATGGCTCTTCTCGTGTGTGAACAGAGCCATTCCAAATGCTCAGCTTTCCAATTATAGTACATCCCGCTTAACTGATGCTTATTAATTCCTTCAAACTCATTATGGCATGCAAAATAGGAGTCTCCCATGAGATGAATACTAATGACAGCAGAAACTTCTCAGCGGTGCTGCGGCTGCCGTCAGTGTTCCTTCTGTTTAGTTTGCTTTAAGCTCTATCACACAAAGAAAATGAATTGTGTGAAAACAGAATAATTCTAGAGTCCTCAGGTGAAATTACCGGAAGGCAACATTGATCAGATTCAGCTTCATCCTGTAAGAATTTCTTTGAAGGAAGTAGCTGCCGTACTTGTGCACCGTTGTTTGTGTGATTATGTCTAGACTTTAAGTGGGTCCCACAGTGGAGAGCTTGCAGAGTAAATGAAGGCTGGAGTCTGACTGACAGAGAGCCAGCAGGCCAGGCCAGAGACCCAACCCAAACAAAACACTTCAGTCTCTCACTGTTGCTCTCCAATGCTCCCCAAGGGCCTGATTGATTGATTCACTAGCCAATCAGAGCACATTGATCTAAGAACCTAACCCCCCCACCCCCAACTTTCCCGGCTTCCTCTCTGTCCATTCATCTGCTGGCTGTCAGAAGTATTCACNCCCCCACCCCCAACTTTCCCGGCTTCCTCTCTGTCCATTCATCTGCTGGCTGTCAGAAGTATTCACTGGAGGGCAGCAGCTGAGGAGCTCTGCTCTCTTAAACACACTTCCACAGTTTTGTGGAGAGAAGGCAGAGCGGCGCTCTGCAATGCAATCATTATTGTTACCGAATGCTTCCTAAATCAACTTCCTCTGAATGATTCTATCCTGAGGCTCAGAGTTGATTCACACTGTGACAGGATATTAAAAGCTTGCCTGGCTTTGCCCTTCAGCACACATGCTTTTACATAGATGATTTCACAACTGTTGGCATATCAGTTGTAATTGTGACTAGACAGTTGTATGGATCAGTTTTTTCATACTGAATGCAATCAAGCCAATTGATCATTTTCACGACATCAGCGCAAAATAAATCAAGGTGTCCCGTTTCACATGATGCCGATGATCAGAAATTAGCTCATTAACGTCATGCAGCTACATGCGCTACGGAAAGAATGTACGCCAAAGACTTACACATTACGCATTACGCGTGCCTCTAACTCAGTAACTATTGGTTCCCCGGGTCATGTGACCACTCATTTGGAACCTTACGTAACCCTAAAATNAACTCAGTAACTATTGGTTCCCCGGGTCATGTGACCACTCATTTGGAACCTTACGTAACCCTAAAATTAGCTGACACACAGGGCGCAACAAATCCAGCATCTGTCAGGCGCACACTTTTAAAAAAAGCCCTTCAATGAGTGTTGAGTTACTGAATCAGAACTTTCATCACAACATACAGCAGAAACACAAGAAAAAGTGTTTATTTTCCCAAAAGTGGCTAAGATCACTGCTGATTTAAGGCTAGTTTCCCTCAGAAAGATGTGCTCATAAAAGACAATCAATGAAACAGAGTGATGCGTCCTCCCAGGGGAAGATTGTTGACTGAACTCAAGTGTGTCAGCTGAGATAGGCTCCACCCCCACGACCCCGCAAGAATACCACGTATACAGGATGGATGGATGGATGGATGGAGAGAGTTTAGAGTATATGTGACTTTTCATTCAGTGAACAGATAAAAATATAAATCACCCTAAACAGATAAGGATGGTTATTTCTTTTCAAATGAACCATTTTATTTGTTTATTTGTATTTTATTAGAAATATTGAACCACAAGACCTAAATAAACATGGCTAGTGCAAAGATCAATTTATAACTTGATCAGCCATTAATCAGATGTCTCTTTCTCTTTCTTTAACAGGAGGGATATTTGAGTCCATTGAAAGTGGCCCATCAGGTGCTGAAGAACTAGCCTTTAAATTTGCTTTAAACACAATCAACAGGAACAGAACTCTACTGCCAAACACCACGCTCACCTACGACATCCAAAGGATAAACATCTACGACAGCTTCGAAGCTTCCAGGAAAGGTACGAGGTGTTTGTGACTGCACGACGTGTCTCTGTCGTTGTCGTGTGCTTGGTTTTGTGTGTATGTGTGTGCGGTGTGTGTGTGTATACGTATGGTATGCCATCGCTGCTTTGCACTGTAAATGTGTTCCCTGTTAACGGGCTGCAAGCTGCAGTGGCTTAGATTGTGACAATTCTAATCAGGCGAGGGAGAAATGGCTGAGCTCTTCAAACATAAACACAGAGAATTGATTGGTTCCAGGTAATGACTCAGCGGCAGTAATTCAAAGACCTGTTTGGTCCCCTGAGACCACCAATAAAGTGCTATAATCTATCAGTTTTGTGTGTGCATCAGGCTGACATTTCAAGTCTTTTATCAATTACGGGCCATTATACCCTGTCTCTGTGATTTAACTAAGTCCCTCATATCAAATATGCTGATGAGAGCGCACAGTTCAGCTAACACAAAGATGCACTTTTATTTGTACAGTGTCCTGAAAAAGTATTTGCTCCTTCCTGATTTCTTCTTTTTTTGCATATTTGTCAGTCAGATCTTTAAACAAAATTTAATATAAGACAAGGATAGTCTGCGTAAACACAAAATACAGTTTTTAAATGATCATTTCATTTATTGAAGGATAAAAGTTCTCCAACACCTACTTCACACACACGTGTATATCACCAACTAATTAGTTGATGATATACATATCACTATACATATACACTATATACATATACACTTAGTTTCTCAATCAACCAAATAACCAGATTTAACAGGTAATTGGTTGAAGTAGACTGGACACAGCAGGCTGATTCCTGCAGCCTGTTGAATATAAACATCATTAAANATTGGTTGAAGTAGACTGGACACAGCAGGCTGATTCCTGCAGCCTGTTGAATATAAACATCATTAAACAGAAGCTGTCAGCAACATGAAGCAGCTAAAATATCTCAACAACTCCACATGATGCCCAGATCAAAAGAAACTGCAGAAGAAACTGAAATCTATCAGTCTGAAAGGGTTCAAACTCATTTCTGAGGCTCTGGGACTCCAGCAAACCACAGAGAGAGTCATTATCTCCACACGGAGAAAACACGGAACAACCATGAATCTTCCTAGGAGGCCCAACGACCAAAACTTCTCCAAGAGCATCAACGACTCATCCAGGAAGTCACAAAGAACCCAGAGGAACATCTAAGGAGCTGCAGGCCTCACTCACCATGGATAAAGTCAGTGTTCATGATTCCACCATCAGAAAGAGGTGGGGCTAAAGAAAGAGGCGGGGCTAAAATGAATCCATGGAGAGGTGCAAGGTGAAAACCATGACTAACCAAGAGGAACATGAAGACTCNGCTAAAATGAATCCATGGAGAGGTGCAAGGTGAAAACCATGACTAACCAAGAGGAACATGAAGACTCAACTCACATTTACCAAGAAACACCTGATGACCCTCAGGCCTTCTGAGGTCATGTTCTGTGGATGATGAGTGGAAAGTGGAACTTTCTGGAAGATGTGGACTCGTCCCATCTGGTGTAAAGCTAATGTAAAGTTCCACAATAAGATCGTTATAGCAACAGTCAGACATGGAGGTGGTAGCGTGATGGTGGGGGTTAAGATTGTCATAGCAACAGTCAGACATGGAGGTAGTAGCGTGATGGTGGGGGGGGTAAGATCGTCATAGCAACAGTCAGACATGGAGGTGGTAGCGTGATGGTGGGGTTAAGATCGTCATAGCAACAGTCAGACATGGAGGTGGTAGCGTGATGGTGGGGGTTAAGATCGTCATAGCAACATCAGACGTGGAGATGGTAGCGTGATGGTGGGGGTTAAGATCGTCATAGCAACAGTCAGACATGAAAGTGGTAGCATGATGGTAGGGGGTTGCTATGCTGCGTCAGCCATAATTGATGGAACCATGAATTCTTTGTACCAGAAAATCCTGAAGAGAAAATCCGTCATCAGTCCTGATGTGAAAGTTGTGCAGCAAGATGACGATCCAAAGCAAAAAGCAAGTCAAAAAAAAACTACATGAAGGTTTGGAGTTCTAGTCCAAGTCCTGACTTGAAGCTCGTTGAGATGCTGCAGGACCTTAAACGGGCCGCTCATGCTGGAAAACCTCCAATGTGTCTGAATTAAATTAGCAGCAGAGAAGAGAGGAACTAAATTCCTCCACATGATGAGAAAGATTTTATCTCCAGTTATCAGAAGAGTTTGTTGCTGCTAAATGTGGAACAACCAGTTATTAAGTTTAGGGGGTTATTACTGTTTCACATGGTGATAAAGGTATTCAATAGATTTTATCCTTCAATAAATGAAACGATCATTTAAAAACTGTATTTTGTGTCTTTGTCTTATGTTAAACTTAGTTTGAAGATCTGACACAATGAAACAACAGAAGAAATCAGGAAGAGCTCTAGTTTGTCATCTGAGTGCAGTTTCATAAAAGCGAGCTAAATTTGCCTCCACATGGAACAATCTCCAACAGGACTTGAACCTAACTGACTTAACGACCCTCAGGGAATTCAAGTCAATAAAAAAAAAACAAAAAAAAACAAACAAAAAAAAAAAAAAAANAAAAAAAAAAAAAAACAGGAAATTGGCGCCATTGGTCAGTGTCTTTATTTTTAGATCTGTCAGGATGAATACTCATGATAACTGTATTTTTTGGAGAAACTCCTTGCTGTAGTGCTGTCTGTTGTTGAGTGTACAGTTTTACTGCCATGTACTGTTTGCTGAAACTTGTAATTGTGTGTATTTATTGTGGTTTGTTATTGTTTTTCATGCTGCTGTGTTTTCCAGGTTTCTCTTGAAAAAAGAGATTTTTGGCTCAGTGAGATCTACCTGGTAAAAGAAAGGTCAAATAAAATCCAATCCCAGTCAGGCACATTAATTGTTACATTTTTTAAAATCACATTTTTGCCTTAGATACGATGCTTGAATCTTAGATAAAAGTGTGAACCACTTTCAACCTTACACAAAGCCTCCTGGCTGTGGATGGGTGTGTGGTGTGAAGACCTGTTGCCAAGGTTACAGTATTTTTTCTAGCTTGCATCATACTGTACATGGACGTGCACGTTTGCATTTTATCTTCCAGTTTGACTGTTTTACTCAGTATTTATGCATTCGTTTTGTAGTCTTAATAGATGTTTTAATGTTTCAAATACTGCAAGTTTAAGCTGCATTATTTGTTTTAGAACCACATGACGTATGGTTTTATGGTTTATCGATCTCATCACATCAGCACGGCTAATGTATCCACCACTGTGACCTCCTTACTTCACACTCACTAAATGAACCTACACACTGCTTTCTGCATTAACACTAAATGTTGTCATTCAACAAAAAGTTAAAATATGTCAGCTGCTAATAAGGAATAGCTACGTAATGATGTAATTCATTGTCTGAGCACTTTATGAACTGAATGAGCCTCTGAAGATTTGTTGACCATGGTAGCTTTATTAGTGTAGCACATTTCCTATAAGAAATGAGGCTCAAAGTAATTTTACTTTAAAAAAAAAAACAGGAAATAATTAGGTTAGAAAACATACACGTTAATGTGCCAAATATTGGGAATCAAGAATAAAGACACAGAGATGGATTTTTAAAATTCAGATGTTAAAACAATTACTTTAACATGAAAAAAACCCCACCAAGTTGCAGATATTACAGAGAGAGAGAGAGAGAAAGGGAGAGAGAGACTTTTCAAGGACCAGCCTTAGACTTTATTCTCAGAATAACACAGATTACTCCTGCCATTTTATAGGACTCAGCTTGGTTTCAACTGCAAACCAAACCTGAGTGGACTAACGTGGACTAGAATCCTCTCATGCCAACTTGTGTCCCACACAAAACTGAAACTTTCATGACAGGTTCTTTAGATGGTGTCAAGCATCATGTTAGGATGATAACAAGGATGACACATTGTATAACTAACTGTATCGTGTATATATAGTATACATGCGCTACAGACCAGAGGTTTGAGGCCATCCCCAGATTCAGCATTAGCATGAGCAGACTGTAACACATTAATCCTAAATGATGTGGGAGAAGGCAGACAGCAGGAATAGAATGTTAAAACACATCAGCAAGGAGTTGGAACACAACAGGAGTGCTGCACTAATACAGACTGAAGCCTTCATGAAAAATAATTTCTGTAGCCGGAGTGGTTACATGATGTGCTACTGGTGACTAATTCTTCTTCAAAACTAATTACTTGCATTTATTTTATGTATTTTTGTCATTTCCTGTGCAATAAATTGTAAAACAAANTTTTTTTTTTTTTTTTTTAATCTGGGCTGGCCTCAGACTTCTGGCCTGTACTGTACATCCTGCCCTGCTTTTAAATGCATTTTTAACCTTTTAACCTCGGCATTCAGGATAACTTTAATTGAACGCTTCACTTGAATGTTTTGTAGTATTTATTTTTGTGTCGTGTGACGTCATGTATCTTGTAGCACATTTGCCCTATGAGAACTATCTTTTCATCCTGCTGCGTGTATGAAATATAGGTGGCTAGAATGACAATAAAGTGAATCTGAATCTGAGATTTGGATGGAGGGATGGAAATCTGAAGGATGTAGAGATTCTGGATGGAGGGATGGAAATCTGAAGGATGTAGAGATTCTGGATGGAGGGATGGAAATCTGAAAGATGAAGAGAGATTCTGGATGGAGGGATGGAAATCTGAAGGATGTAGAGATTCTGGATGGAGGGATGGAAATCTGAAGGATGTAGAGATTCTGGATGGAGGGATGCTCTCAGATCTCTTAAGTGTTCTCCAACCTCATGAAGCTTATAGGGGACTCAGAGCTGTTATCTTGGCTGCACAAAGTATGAAATGAAGGACTGCAAATAATTATGTACCTGTATATTTGACAAAACAATAATTGTCTCATGATAAGAATTTCTTTTTCCTTTCAACTATTTTACTTTAATTAAAGGTTACATTTCTATTCATAGTTTGAATGACAGCTCAAGAGAATAAACAAAGATGTTGTTTTTCATGCCCATTTTGCTCTTATTTATCAAGAGTGCCAATGTTAGTTTGCGGCACTGTAGAAGGAAAAAAAAAAAAACAGTTAAAAAAAAAACAGTTCATTTACAAGGTGTTTGTTCACCAGATTTTTCTAATCTAGTGGTACCCCAGATTTTTTTTTTTTGTTTTGTTTTGTTTTGTTTTTAACATTTGAACATAAGATTATCATCAGTGTTATAAAACTTTCAAATAAACACCAGGGCAGTGCCTGTTGGCATGTCTCTCCATCTGTATATCACGTCTGTTGAACACGTTGGTCCTGAGTGAAATATTTCCCAGCCGCTGGATGAGACATTGAACTAGGAGTGGCTGATGTAGCTGTAATAAATATAAAAAAATAAAATATTCTACGGTAATTTTGTGTTGACGACATTGAAGTTCTTATGGACAATATAACACTGAACAATGTTGTCATGGTGATTGTAGAAGTAAACCAAAGTGCAAACTGTACCAACATTAGTAAAAATGAATCAGTGTAAAAGTAGAAACAGAGTTTTTCCCTAAAAGTAGAAATAACTAAATCCTGTAATATTTTAGCTTGTAAACAGTAACTCAGATTAGCTTTAGCTGCTCGTCTTCAGTCGTTATAAAACATAAATAAAATGACTGATGATGTCATCAGATCTGATCTTTAGCAGGTTATGATTTTCCCTCCAGAGCTAAATAGCCTCTATGACGCTAAACTTAAATGCGCTCTGAAGTCCAAATCCACCACAAGACAAGAACTCAGCTGAAGTTAGCATAGCGGCTAAGCTAGCACTGTTAGCAGCTAAGCTAACACTGTTCATACATCACAACAAGAAGTCACTGCTGACAAAAAGCGCCTGCTAAGCTAATTTCACTCCACTGTTAGCTTTTTCTATCACAGGAAGTACAGCTAGCTAACGCTCCAGCTATGCTGTATCACTCCCAGCATCACTTCCTGTTGATTTTGCATCTCAAATCGTCTGATTGGCTCTCCTCCTCATGTGACTTTCTTGGTATTCACCAGGTGTTTCTGCTTCAGGTGGAGAAACTAATTTGTTGTGTTTCAGCCTTTAGATGTTAGCCAGTTAGTTTGTAGCTGAAGCATTTCAAACAACAGAGGTATTTCCTTTTTCGGAACTAATTCATCAGGTGATGACCCTCTACTTTTGGGCATGACTGATTCTTCTTGTTGTGTGTGATGTGAAAAGTCACCAACACATCATTGCGCCTCAATATAACCAATATCGTGATTAGAGAAAGTTTTAGCATATAAAAAAATTATACCAGTATTATCATGAATGATGTGATATGGCACATTGAAGGCTCCCCAGAAGAATTGTAATCATTTGGGTGATCACCTGATCTTTTGTCTTGTGCCACCAGCATCTCATATTTCCCACAACATTTTGTTACACATCACAACAAGATACCTAAAATATCGAGAGCATTCTCATCAACCTGAGCTATGCTTTAAGCTAAAATAGCATGCTAACTAGCTTAAATTTTCAAGCTAAAATGCTACAGTTTAACCATGTGAGCATGCTAGAATTAAAATTCAACTCACACTCACGACACAGCTGAGTTACAACTTAATAGCTAAAAAACAGCAAAGTTTTCATCCCTTCAGCAATTCATTTTCTGCTCTGTTCTTTTCTGGTGAGCACAATGAATGCTGTAATCAGGGCTGCACATCAGCGGCACGCAGTGTGCAATGCACACACTTCTTTTGTAAATGTGCGTTGGCTCTCCTGTAAAAGCTAATTTGCGTAGCAAGTCACTAGTGGCCTAGAGGAGTTGGAGTGTCTGGGTTTGCGGGTGTCCTGGATCAAGACTAAGATCCAGGCTTTCAGTGACTTCTTGGACTCTAGTCTGTCTGCAGCACTCTCTGTATGTGGGGAGAGTGCCAAACTTGTTGAGCGATTCACCTACCTCAGCAGTAACATCCATGTCTCTGGGAGCTTGTCCTATGAGGTCAAGAGATGTCTGGGGCAGGCCTGTGGGGTCACGGGGTCACTGGAAAGGGGTATATGGCGCTGCCGATATTTCTGCAAGAAAACAAAGGTCCAAGTCTTTAGAGTCGTGGCTCCCAGTCTTACTTTATGGTTGTGAGAGCTGGATGCTAACCAGTGACTTCAGACAACAACTGGATGTCTTCGGTACTCGGTCTCTCTGGAAAATCCTTGGGTACCACTGGTTTGACTTTGTGTCGAACAAGCGGTTGCTCCGGTAGGCCCAGATGAGACTGATTATCAGCATTGTGACGGAGTGCCAGTTGCGACACTAGGGCCATGTGGTGCATTTTTCTGAGGACGATCCAGTATCAGGTGCCTCAATGCTGAGGACCCAGTGATTGGACCAGGCTGAGGGGACACCCATGTAATGCCTGGCTGCAGCAGATGGATGGGTGCCCCTGCGAGACGGGGATGGACCGCATGTCCTCCAGGATGGTTGCCAACTGGGACCTGGGCATTTCTGTCATGGCAACATGCAGCCCAGTGCATGCTCCTGACCTGACCTGACCACTAGTGGCTGAGACAGAGAGAGAGAGAGAGAGAGAGAGAGAGAGAGAGAGAGAGAGAGAGAGAGAGAGCTCTCTCCCCCTGATTTGACAGTTGAGTTTGCCATATCTGTTTTTGAGGGAGGGAGTTTTTGTCTCCCTCCCTCCCGCCCTCCGTCTCCCACTGGTTTGATTTTAATTAAACTGATTTAATTTGCCGTGAAATTTCATGAACCGGAGCTCCTTCACCGAATGTGAACACACCTGAGTGGAAAGGAGAGACACCTGCTGCAGGTGGAGAACTGCTGCGCTTCTCTCTGCAGCAGCACAAACAGCCAATCATTGCCATGTGTTTTAAGCAGGAAATAAACTGAGGTGAAATGAAACTGATGATGTGAGTGTGGAGGCGAATACTGTATTCAGACAGGTGTGTGTGTGTGTGTGTGTGTCACACCCTTGCGCTCTATTAACAGGGTATCAGATTCATCTTGTCACAGCTGATTTTTGATGGCTTTCACATAATAATTGATCAGTGGAAGGATTAGGCTAGATATCTTTTCTTTGGTTTTATATTCTTTTAATAATGCAACTGCAACCCCCCCCCCCCCNCCCCCCCCCAAAAAAAATAGAAAAGAAAAGAAAACATTTTTACTGGCACACAATGCAGAAAAAGGAATGTAACTATTCTCATCTGTCTCTTCCAGCCTGTGACCAGCTCTCTCTGGGGGTGGCGGCCATCTTTGGTCCCTCTCACAGTTCCTCAGCCAACGCAGTCCAGTCTATTTGCAATGCTTTGGGGGTCCCTCACATCCAGACGAAGTGGAAGCACCAAGTGTCAGACAACAGAGATGTCTTCTACGTCAGCCTCTATCCTGACTTCTCCTCGCTCAGCCGGGCCATCCTGGACCTGGTCCATTTCTTCAAGTGGAAGACGGTCACTGTTGTTTATGACGACAGCACCGGTAAGACTACCAGCACTTCCTGTCAACTCACTGACTCTCCACCTTCTCTTTGCTGTCTCATTCACACGTCACCTCACCCACTTCTCTTCAAGTTCTGGTCATTTTGAGGGTTTTTGGCATCTGGAAGCTTTCGCAGTAAAATTAGTGATTTGTGTGGTTCTTAGTAATTCACAAAGTCTGCAGGCCACTTGTGTTTACAGCAGGTTTCCTGAAGCTGCTGCTGGACATGACAACTTTAAAATGCAGTTCTATCAATATGGGCATTTCCTAGGAGTTATTGGCTGCATGGATAAATGTCATATTCCCACACAGTATCCATCAACTGCTGCTGCTGAGGAGAGCAGGAATCGTAGCAACTCGTACAATGACATGCCCTCTGAAATGACATCCGTGATGTCCTGATTCACAGCAGTAACAGTGTTTTCCATTCTGGGTTTTTATGAGACCAAATGTGCTCATATTTAACATAAAGAAGGTTAGCCTTGTTAGCCTTCATTTAATCTCATTTGTCTTAGTCTGGGACTCAACATTTCAATGACAAAGTAAGCCAAATTCAAAACACATGCATGACAGACATTTACCGTATATACTTGAGTATAAGCCGAGTTTTTATTACCAGATTTCACAAAGTAAATCGGGGGTCGGCTTATACATGAGAAATTCAGATTTGATCCCAGAGAAGAAAATTTCCAGGGGTGGAAATACTACCATTACCACTACCNGAGAAATTCAGATTTGATCCCAGAGAAGAAAATTTCCAGGGGTGGAAATACTACCATTACCACTACCCATGGAAATAGTTCAAATCATACCTTAGAATGAGATATTTCCTGACTAAACATCTTATCCAGCACATTTTGCGGCGGCCAGTAAGCTCTGCTATGATCGGTCAGTTACAGTAATCAGCTGCTGAAATAAATATCATGTTTACCGGTACGTGGATTATTTTCAGAAAATCACAGGAATACTATGACAATACCCAGAAAAACAGGTAATTTGCTAAACAAATAAATTGATGGAACAACATCAGGGGGTCGGCTTATACATGAGTATACGGTAAATGTTCTATCTTGTGTATTATTCTGATTTAATTTTTTTTTATTAATATATTTTGTGTTCCCATGCAGTGTGATCTCTCTGCGGCTTTCAATTTCTGAACCGAGGTATTTAAAAATCTAATCTAATCTAAAATAATGCAATCTATAAATGCAGCCGGAGGTGTGCCAGGTATTGTTTCCGTTTATAGCTGTTCCATAATTCATGGCCTCGCTTAGTTTCTGGGGGCTGCAGAAGACAAATCTTACTTGTTACTCAGGAAAGTAGAGCTTGTCGAAAGCTTGTTATTATTTCAGTCCAAGGCCACGAGTGACAAATGAGCCAGCAGACGGAGTTCATGAAGCACGTGGCGGGCCGCTCCGTCCAGCAGACACGCTGGGACCGCTTTGGCCCGGATCACAGGAGCTACGTNCGTGGCGGGCCGCTCCGTCCAGCAGACACGCTGGGACCGCTTTGGCCCGGATCACAGGAGCTACGTGTGCTTAGCATTCACGCCAGTTCAACCCTCATTTAATCACAGCACCGCTCTGTCTTCACTCTGCTTGGCTTTCAGCTACGCTTGCAACAGTCAGATGAAATATGCAAACTGCAGTGCTAGATTACAGAAACAAAATTATTAAAAGTGGATAAATAAACAAAACAAATAGTTGTCACTTATTTGTACTGGGGGTCACGATTGGCTGGGAGCTGCCTCAGCTAGCCCTGTTGACAGACAAGTCTCCAGTCCATGCCAGACACCTAAATCAAATGCCGTTCATATTTACAGTTATTAAATATACAGATTCCACAACGAACGGACTGGAAACCAAACAAGTTTCTGGCTGAGCTGGCAACACGCCAAACAGTGAAACGCTGTGCAACAATGTCAGAGTAAAAACTGCACTGCAACACTCACTGTTTTACAGGTAATTTGAGAAGTATTGCATCATTCTAAAGATTATGGTCGTCTTTCACCAAATCCATATGTAGTGTGTGTGTGTGTGTGTGTGTGGGTGCTCTTTGCCCTGCAGGCCTTGTAGGCAGCTTTAGGAGAAATTGATTGCTGCTGATCCCACCACCTCTGTTAATTAAGTTGTAAAGTGGACATAGCTGGTTCACTATGGGGTTAATAGTGGCTTGATTTTCTGTCTTGGAGATAGGAAATGAGATTCTGCACACAGCTTCACCTTCTCATTGTCACCGTTTACACACATGACCTGATAGCGAGAACAGATAAGGATGAATCATGGGCACTGAAAGCAAAAGGACAGAGCTGGAAATCTGATCTGATTGGAGTCCTTGGAAAAATTCAGGCACTATACTATTTCACATTTAATGGATCTTATTTTCTCTTGTTACCTCCGCCAAGGAGGTTATGTGATCACTAGTGTTTGTTTGTTTTGTTTGTTTGTTCGCAGGATACCTCAAAAGGTTACAGGTAGATTTGGATGATAGTTTGGGGGACAGAAAATGTTGGTGATTAAATTTGAAGGGGACCCAAATCATTACAATTGTTTTTTTTTAGCTGGAGTGCCTACTTGCTTTATCATGGAAGTACAGTATATTCCCGTGCGTGCGCGCGCGTGCACACACACACAGATATGGATTCTTTGTGAGAATGTGAGGACACAGCCTTCTTTGTGAGTTTCTCCTCCAAGCAGGCAGCAAACAAGCTAATCAGTAACCATATGCCTCAGCTTTAGAACAGCAAAACTGAGGCAGCAGCAGCAGCAGCCTTAGTGTTACAGCTCATTCAGCCAGCCGCAGCATCCATATGACTTCCTGATGATTTGATTGAGCTGATGGAATATGAAAGCACTTCTTTCTGCTGAACTATGAGGTCTATACACACCATCCGCTCTTCAACACACCAGCCAAGGGAGCAGCTACCACTGAGTTTCATGCTGACTGCTTGCTGTTGCATAAAGCTCCTACACACTGCAAGATCACACACATCTTATTAGTTCCTTGCAGCCACATTGTGCGACATGAGTCTAATAAACTTGGTACAACATTGAGTTTTATGCGTGTAGACTGTACGTTGATAGGCTACGATACAAGTAGAAAGAAAATACAGCATCTGCGCACCTCATCCATCTGCATCGGCTGTTGTGGAAAATAATGAAGCTAAACAAGAAGCTATCTGTGTATCGAAAAAAAACCTCCAAAGTAGAGGAGAAGGAGAGTGTGGACCGGCTCGTTACTCACCCAGAACCTGTAATTCCTCCGCTACTTCTCTCTGTGCTATGTCCATCTATGTCCGTCTACGAGCGGACACGGTAACGACTGAAGGAGACGTCATATAAACCCTCTTTTCTTCTTTATTAGTTTCATTATTTTCCACAACAGCAGATGGATGAGGCGCGCAGGTGCTGTATTTTCTTTCTACTTGCATCGTAGCCTATCAATATAGTCTACATGCATAAAATTCAGTGTCGTACCAACTTTATTAGACTCACGTCGCGCAATGTGGCTTGCAATGAACTTATGATATGTCTGTGATCTTGAAGCGTGTAGGAGCTTTAACACGTCAGATGGAACAGAAAATGCTGCCAAACTGCTGCTGCTGGTCCTACGTAGGCCTCACCAGAATCAACGGCAGCAAGTGTGGCGTTCTCGCCAGCAGTAACGTCACTTCGGCTGTCGTACGGCCTTTGGGTTTTACTATGACGAACATTATAGCCGGGAACATATTTTACCATATTGTATAAGTGCAGGAGCAACAGCCCGTTGTTCATTCCAGCGAGATCTGACTATTCCGCGGGGCTAACCTAAACAACAGCATGTTCCAGCTGTTTGGCTGCTTGCTAGCTAGCTAGCTTAGCTATTAGAAATGGCAAAAGTTTGTCTTCAAAACCAGAGCTGTGTTATTACTTCATTATTAAAAGTAGTAGTATCACATTATTAAAAGGTAATAAACAGTTTTATTACCAGTAATTGTATATACATAATGCATACTGTCATGTTTTCCTCTGAGTGCACTGCTGTTTTAGGAGGATCTGCCTGCTGTAAATCTCATCATCTGGTTACAACAGAGGGTGTATGTGTAGGCCTCTGTGTGGACATCCGCATACCTCTAATTTTTTTTTACAGAATGATCATCATGCTACACTATGCCATGCTATGCTATGCCATGCTACACTACGCCATGCTATGCTATGCCATGCTACGCTATGCCATGCTACGCCACATTATGCTATGCTAAACTATGCCATGCTACGCAACACTATGCTATGCCATGCTACACTATGCTATGCCATGCTAGGACACACTACGCTACGCTATGCTACGCCACACCATACGCTACGCCATTCTATGACACGCCATGCTATGATACGCCATGCTACGCCACACCATGCTACGCTACTTCATGCTATGATATGCCATGCTACGCTGTTCCAATCTATGCTATGATATGCCATGCTACACTATTCCAATCCATGCTATGCTACACCATGCTACGCTACGCCATGCTATGCTATGCCACGCTATGCTATGCCATGCTACACCACGCTATGCTACACTATGCCATGCTATGCAACACTATGCTATGCCATGCTACACTATGCTATGACATGCTAGGACACACTATGCTACGCTATGCCATTCTATGATATGCCATGCTATGATATGCCATGCTACGCCACACCATGCTACGCTACTTCATGCTATGATATGCCATGCTACACTATTCCCATCTATGCTATGATATGCCATGCTACGCTATTCCAATCCATGCTACGCTACACCATGCTACGCTACGCCATGCTATGCTACACCATGCTATGCTACGCCATGCTATGCTATGCCACGCTATGCTATGCCATGCTATGCATGTGTAGAATTTAAAGCAGATGCCAGAATGTTGTATAAACAGAACCACGTACATTGGCCTTCAGTTTGATGTGTGTGTGTGTGAGAGAGAGAGAGAGAGAGAGAGAGTGTTTGTGTGTCTGTGTGTGTGAGTGTGCGCATGTGTGTCTGATTGTGTATAAGTGTGTGTCTGTGATTGAATGTGGATAAGTGAGTGTGTATAATTGTGCGTGTGCGATAGAGTGTGTGTGTGTGGGTCCATCATCTGCTCCGCTGCCACTCTGCGGGTTTTTCACGAGCTCGCTGCTCTTCACACTCCGCCGTAATAATCCCTCTCTCTCTCTCCGCAGGCACGTTAATACTGCAGGCTGACTGCTCTGACTTCTGTTTTCCTCGATCTGAATGGAAAATGAAATGCGTTGCCATGTCACCGTTCTTCTGTAGTAACACGAAAGAAAAGAAAAGCTCATTGAGTCATTTAGGACTTCAGCTGTCTTGTTTTAGCAACTAAAGAAGTGCAGCCGTTCGATGGCAGAAACAGAAAGCATGTGTTGTGGTTCCACAGCAGCACGAGGTCCTACCTTCACCTTTTGATCACGTTGTCGGCGTCAGATCAGAAGATCATATCATTTTTACCTGTTTTAGATCGTCAGGACTTCAGTAGATTTACAGCAGATCTCCATCCAGATTTGTTCCCTTCTGGCAGATCTGGATCAGTATCTGCATTTGGGCTTCAGTTCACCTGTTGACCGTCCATCATTGACACAGTTTTTATTAACACGAGTGTCTCTGGCCGTGTGGTGCAGATCAACACGTTTGCACGTCTCCAACGTGGCGCTCGCCCAGCCTTTGCAAGTCACGGCTAAAGCTTCCAAAAATAGGAACCAAAACAATTTAAAATAGGACAAACAGTTGCTCTCAGAAAGCCTGATTCAGTCCAATCAACCNCCCCCCCCCGCAAACTCCACATCAGCTGTCAATCAAATAAGTTACGCCGCTTTCAGATGAGCCTCAGCCATCGTCAAACTCATAAAATCATCACAAACAACAGCCGCGCCAAGAAAAGCAAGGGATGGGAAAGATATTTTTAACGACGTGTTTGTGTGTGTGTGCGTGTGTGTGTGTGCAGCATCACAGTAACTTCGCACAGAGCTTTCCTGCGTTCTCATCGTGTGTGCAGCCTGACGGAGCAGGAAGCTGCGAGAAGCTGCTGTGATGTGAAAGTCCCGTGAGCTGACAGATGAATATTTAAATGAAGCCATCAGCGAACAGCATCAGCGCAGAGTCTGACAAGCGATGTCATCAGATGATATAAACTGAGAAGCGTTGGATGTGTGAAGGCAGGTGGACACAGGAAGTGACAGGACAGGAAGTGAGAATAAAGAAAACCCATGTAGAAGCCCCATGGAGACACACGTGAGCTTCATGCAAAGTTTAAACATGATGTGTAAAACACATTTGGCACGCTTCTGATGTGGACGTAAAAAGTTTAAGACATTTTATTAGCTTCACTCAGCTGATTTGGTTTTGAGATGTGTTTTGATCTGATATGCGAGCCATTTACTTTTAAGTGTTTTTAACAAACTCTTATAAATAATTCAATAGTTTGTCTTAATAATTAAAACTTGTCAGGTTGTGTTGGGATCACAACTAAAAACGTCTGCCTTTTTTCACGTTGCGTATGCAAACGTTACTGATGTAAGCGAGCCTTCCGCAACTTCTAAAGGTATTTCCCGTTAAAGCATGTTCACACAGCTTCGTTCAGCTGATTGGCTGCGAGACGCTTTGATCCAACATGTCAGACAGTTACAGTCTGTAGGTAAAACACTCTAACATTTCTACCACAGTCGAGCTGAGATGAAAGAAAGGTTGGAGACGTTAGAAAGGTGTGACTCAGTCCAGTTTGACGACATCTCTGGAGTACCACTATTTCTGAACAACGCAGATGAATCTATCGATCTATTGATGCACTCATATGTTGACATGTTGATTGATTAGCTGCAGAGATGTGTGTGTATGTGTGTGTTTTAACATTAAGTGAACTCCACCTTTGATGATCAAATCAACCAATGCTGCTAACACGTGTTCAGATGAACACATATTCAGGTTAGCGTGTGCTTGCATGTTCTCAGCATGTTGCTCCATTCTCCTGTTCAGCGTGTGAAGGCAGCACGTCTTCTTCACATCATGTGAAGCAGCATGTGGTTTTCCACACGTTGTCTCTACATCAGATTCAGCTTCTGCTGTCATAGTTTTCTTCTTCATGGATCAAATGATGCTATGACTAGGAAAGGATCCACATTCATCTTTGTTACTCTGATTTACTTTGATAGAAACTACTTCCTGTTTGGAGTTTCTTTCTGACCAATGAGCAGAGCGAGTGTTGTCACATGACTTTAGCTGATATATTTTGGTTTGATTGGATGCTTACCTGTGTGAAACTGAGCCAAACCAACAATTTAGTCTCTGATTCAGACCAGAGCAAACGATCTGTAGATGTGAAATCAACCTGAATGTAGCATAAGAGAAATTATGTCACCTGAAACCGTATTTTAAATGCAAGTTAAAAGTACTGTTAATACATATAAATTAACTTGTAATAAATATGACAAAACTGCTGCATGTAGAATAATCGCTGATGAGTAACAGACTGTAATTTCTAAGAAAAAAATCTGTATATTTTTGGTTTATATTTTCGTATCAGTTTTAAGATTTGGGTGATTTTAGCGACCCGAGGTATGTTTTCATTTCTGCAAATAATTGTGCAAATAATTCAATAAATAATAATAATAATAATAATAATAATAATAATAATAATGTTTTTCTTCAATTTTTGATCAAATTTAAAGATTTAAATAGCAGTTTCAGATATAACATCAGCTTTTTGTAGCTTTTAATCCAAACACAGTTTTCAGAAGACAAAACATTGATTAGTAACATTTTTGCACATTCTTCCTTTAAACAATTTAATTCCTATTTCAGATCAGAATAAATGATGTATATTTCTGAAAACATCGGCGGACCCGACACGGCGAAGGGTTGCTGTCCTGGGTTTACAGACTGAGCTTTAGGCTGATTTCTCTTCATATTTTTCATGAAGCCAGTTCTGACAAAATCAACCTGCACCTTCTGAGTCTCTGATGGAGGTGATGTGAACTGAAGGAAAATTCCTGGACCTCTCCAGATGTTGTATTTTCTGAGGTTTTCTTCTCAGTCTGACAGAGAAATGCTTGAATGGAGTCAGTCGTCTCCTCGTCCATGTTTGCAGTTTGTCTTTTAGCTGCCATTTGGTGCCATGTGACGGAGCACAAATGAAAGCAGCATGTGCATGAAGGATGTGAGGTGGAAGACAGCACATGTCATGGCAGATGCTGTGCTGACGCGGATTCATGAATGTGGGCTGAGTTCCAGCTTTATGCACTTAAGAATAGCTGCTGGCAGCTATTGGGTTGTTATTTCTACAAAATGTATGTCATCTATTACTCATGTTGTAGACACCGATGAGAGCCACCTGATATTTGTTGTATCATTTTTAAGATTTGGGTGATTTTAGCGACCCGAGGTACGTTTTCATTTCTGCAGTTATAAGTTATAGCTGGTAAATGTGCAGAAAGAATATTCATAGAGCCTGTATCACTCGTCTTCATTTAGAATCTTTGAATTTTTTTTTTTTTTTTTTTTTACTGCACTGAATTATGGGAACTGAATTACACACTATTAATGAAATATAAAGCATAATTGAAAACGACAATTTAACATTGTTATGTCAGAGAACAAGAAGACACACGATCATAATTCAATCTAACATTTCAGACTGATGAAGTTGCAGCTTTACACCTCTCATAGAAACACATTTCTGAATTCATTACTTTGGACTTTCAGTTGTGTAAAGTGGAAAGAGTATATATATATATATATATACGTATATAAGCTATATAAAGATTGCTAGGGATTGTGCAGTTAGAGGTCATAGCAGGATTGAGGACTAGAGCTGGTGGAAACGTGGTGGAGGAAATGTGGCGGTGTTGTGGATGGTTTTCAGCTAGTAGAAGTCTGGTGATTTAGTTTCTACACATGCAGCAGGTTTATTTATAGCGGCAGCATGAACGCTCTCCTTCTCGCTGAATGCCTCCGCGCTCCTCAACAGCTACTAGAACCTTTGACCGCAGGCCTGCTTTCATCTTTCTCCAACATGTTCACCACATTTAATTGAACATAAATAAGTCAGGATGTGCGGCAAGGGTCACATTAACCTTGACCCCGCTCATCTGCAGCTCAGCGACTCATTACTCCCATCCTGCAACGCTGCGGACCAGCCGTCTGCGAGAATCACTTCGTGTCTACACGGCCAACGATGATTGAATAGCTTCCTCTTCCTTGTCGGTGATGACGACTGGAAGAGAAGTTGGGAAAGGAATGCTTGAGGGGTCGTTCCTCCACAAAGGATATTTATCACAGGCGGGACGATCTGTTTAACGCTCAGGAGACTCCCAGACAGCCTCCTAATAATGCTTGGAGGCCATGAAATATTCATGCAGAATTAAATATGGATCCTGCATCAGTCGCCAGGCATTAAACACCGTCAGTGCTGATCAGCACTGACACTCCTCTCTTCTCCCACTCCTGATTTTTTCCACTCCTGCCTGTAGATTTTTGGAAGGTTTGAAGGAGGAATGGAGGCAGAGAGACAGTCTTTATGAGGAGCGGCTGCAGCGCTCAGACGTGTCTGGCTACTTTTATCCATGTTAACTAACTCATGCTGCCACACCGCAGAAGCTGTTTTTCGATAAAAATGAGAAATGTCACAATATTAATGACATATAATAATAATATAAAGAATTATATTATTAACGATATTGCAGCATGATGACACGTTGATGAATTTTCACATCACGAGCAACAAGAAGAAACTGAAACATCATGTCTGAAAGTATCAGCTCAGCGTCTGATGAATTATTTCCTGCTTCAGCTACAAGCTAACTGGCTAACAGCTAAAGGTGGAAACACAACAAATTAGTTTCGCCACCTGAAGCAGAAACACCNAACTGGCTAACAGCTAAAGGTGGAAACACAACAAATTAGTTTCGCCACCTGAAGCAGAAACACCTGGTCAATACCAAGAAAGTCACATGAGGACGAGAGCCAATCAGCTGATTAGAGACACAAAACAAACAGGAAGTGATGTGACTCAGTCTAGCATAGCTGGAGCGTTAGCTAGCTGTACTTCCTGTGACAGAAAATGTTTCTCCTGCTAATAGTTACACAGCCTTATGAAGTCACGATCCTTTAAATTTTTCCATAAACACAGGTCTTCTTTTGGGACTATATTCCCCGGTGGAGGCATACATTCACTCCACGCTTTTTATTGCGCTTAAACACTAAAATTACGTAACTTCTAAAAAAAAAAAAGCCTGAATACATGTCTTGTTGGTGATGATGGATTACCTATCCCAAGAACGTTTAAAGTATCAACAAGTTGATTTTAATAGCAGAATGAACTGAAATCAGTGGAGGTCTGGAAGGTAGGAAAAATATTTTTAATTCACCGTTCCAGTAGTATGCTTTGGGGAAATGATTGGCAGTAATGTGTATAAAATCGGAATACATTAGGCTCAAACATGCAAAATGGAGGGACGGTCCTTTAACGACTAGATTCATAACCAGATCACATCAGTCTGTTCAGCTGTTCAGTTCTCTGCGTTTCAGATTATATTTAGTTTCTACTTATTATCTGTTCCGGCCAAAGAGCCTTCAATATGACCAATACGGTTCTGAGAGGTTTATGACAGGTCAGACCTCTGCACACTCTGTTTTTGTGTTGTTGTAAGGAGACAGTTCAGCGGGTAAATGCGTCTTACAGGTCAGCACTCGGGGGCTTTCATCGTCAGAGTCTGACTTGGTGCTGGATTTAATGAAAAGCAGCTGCTGCCTTGCTGCTGTCTGCGGGTCGCTTTCCTACAGTGCTGTGCGCTCATCTGGAAACAGGAAGTAAGCAAATAATGCCAGCGGGGGACAGAAAAAGAGTTTAGACTGAGACTTTCGTTTACTGATATGTAAGCTGATAACGGACCTGTAAGAGACGTGTCCTAATACAAGGTTTGGTGGAGCTGATGGAATGGTTTTGGGTTTTTTTTTCCCTTAAATTTATGAACAATTTGATGTGTCTTTCTTTACACTAATTACTTTTTTTGTAGGAATGAATGAACCCTATGACCTGGTTCAGTCGGATAAGGGTTCGTTTCCCCCTTGGTATGGTTTGAGTTTGGAGGTCTGAACACAGAAATCACTCCTGGATATGGACCAAAGCACATCGAGACCATTTTGAGGAGGTGTCTCCGTTCGGTTCCCAACGAAATCCAGAGGGGTTTGTTTGTAGTCTAAACATGATCACATGACTTCTGAACCAACTCCAGATCATTCTGTTGATGTATTGATCTACAGGTGAATTGGTTGATTAGCAGCAGAGATGTGTGTGTGTGTGTGTGTTTTAACATTAAGTAAACTCCACCTCTGATGATCAAATCAAAGTCCTGCTGTTAAAGGTGGAAACACATCCATGTTAGCCTAACATGTGTTCAGGTTAGCATGTGCTTGTATGTTGTGTGCATGTAGCTCACTTCACATCATGTGAAGCAGCATGTGGTTTTCCACACGTTGTCTCTACATCAGATTCAGCTTCTGCTGTCATAGTTTTCTTCTTCATGGATCAGATGATGCTGTGACTAGGAAAGGATCCACATTCATCTTTGTTACCCTGATTTACTTTGACACCATACAAACTACTTCCTGTTTGGCGTTTCTTCTCCGCCCCCAGACATTTCTGACCAATGAGCAGAGAGAGTGTTGTCACATGACTTTTGCTGATATATTTTGGCTTGATGGATGTTTTCCCGTTTGAAACTTGAACCAAACCAACAATCTAGTCTCTGATTCAGACCAGAGCAAACGATCTGTAGATCTGAAAACAGCCTGAATGTAACATAAAACAATTATGTCACCTGAACACATATTTTAACCATTAATTAAAGGTACTGTTAATAAATATAAATTAGCTTGTATATGAACATAGTAAAGTAACTGCTTAGTATTTCTAGAAAGTAAAGAAAGTTTCCTCCATGGTGCTGGTGACAGAATTACTGAGTGAAGTTTCCTTTTCCTTTTCATGTTGGTTTGATTCTGAGAGCCAACACACTTAAATATAAAGTATCAGCTCTCTATAACTTTTAATCCAAACATCGTTATCAGATTACAAAAAAACAATAATCATTGAAATAGCACATTCTGAATAGAATGATCAGCTGCTGAGCTGAGAAAGTTTCATTGAAGTTTTACAGAAAACAGCTTATGTGTCAAAATGAAGGTGTTTCTGTTTCAGCTGAAGTGTCACATGACTTCACACAATCCTCCACACACTGTGATTGGCCCGTAGAGGAGGAGAGCGATCAATAATGAGCAGAGAATCAATGTCATGTATGATGAATGATGGATGTCGGGAAATGTGCACTATTGACATATTATTGACTATTGAATATTGCACTATGTGGGTTTTTTTTTTTTTTTTTTTTTTTTTTTTTTTTTTTTTTTTTTTTNGTATATATATATATATATATATATATATATATATATTTAGCACATGGCACATTGATCTTTTAATATTACAGTGATTGTTACAATGTTAGGGTTGAATGTAGAGTGGATGTGTGTATGGAACAGCACCTCGATGCCCAAGCCACATTTCTCCATGGAGACAAATAAAGTTGACCTTTGACCTTTGACATGCGTCTTTGTTCCGTCGTGTTTCTTGTGTGTGTGTGCGTTAGTGTGTGGGGGCTGGCTGATGGGATTCACGTTGAAAGAACTCTTTTACAAGCAGAACGGAGGACAGAACGGGAGATAAAGACAGAGGAAAATAAACTGAAACAGCAGGAAAACACATTGCTCTGCTTTTTAAGAGGAACGGAGACAAGCAGGAGAGGGCGGAGCAGGCCGAGGAGAGGATGGAAGAGAAATGGATTTGATCAGAACTACATTCCTGCTGCTTTCTGATCCACACTGTAATTATAACCTGCTAAATGAAACAGCATTAGTTGTTGGCAGTTGCAGTGGCTAGATGTGTATTTATTAAGGCTGTGAATCAATTAAAAAAAAACTTAACTAATTAATTGCAGATTTCTGTGATTAATCACAGAAACTTGTAATCATTATAGAATCACCAAATTACTGCAGATTAATTTCCTGTTTGAATCCCTGTTTTATCTGCTTTATTGAACTGTTTCTTTAGTTTATCACAGAAACAAGAGAACAACAACTGAATTAATTTGGTTTATTTTATCTTAAAGCAGTAACTTTATTTTGTAATGGATTCATGATATACTTTCTTTTGGGTTAACTAACACTTTTATTGAGTTCAGAGCAGAAACTAGCTTGGTNGATATACTTTCTTTTGGGTTAACTAACACTTTTATTGAGTTCAGAGCAGAAACTAGCTTGGTTGATGTGTTAAAGGATGTTTGCATGTTATTCATGGCTTCAAGGTGGAAACTGGTCAAAGCTGACATGTTGTTGTAAGAAAATCATTTTATTCTGATGATTATAAAAGTCATGTATGACTTTGTTCAAGGGGAAGTTTGTCTTATTCTAGAGAGCTTATTCTTATTCTAGGATGCAGTCTTCTGAAAAGACTGCATCCTGTTTGCGTAGCGTTAGCTAGCATTAGCTTGAATGCATCACGCGCAGCAAAGCAGCAAAGCTAAAGTGAGGCTAAAAGTCCGTGAAGTTCTTTAGTTGTTTCTGTGTTTTTAATGAATAAAGTTAAAACGCCACACTGCTGAGAGACTGAGTTTGTCTGGTTTCAACAAGAGCCATTGCTAACTTTTTAAAGCACGACTTTACATCTAAAATGCTGATCTTTTTTCCTTCTCCATCATTAGCGTGAGCATGTAACGTTAGCCACAGGAAGTGGGGAAAAAGTAAACATTAGCTTAGCCTCAGAAAGTTAAAAAAACAGATGCGTTAATAGTATTAATTTTTTAAAACTCGTTGAACAGTCCACATCAGTTCCAAAACTTAACGTGTTAATTTTCCCAGCCCATAATATTTATGTAGTTTCCATTTACAGCATTAAGAGTTCTCGTGGAGCTGGACTGCCTTTCTCACAACTGGACTAATCTGTTGACCAGCAGAAGATCACATTATCATTGTTTTTCCGTGTGCTTTGTCTGCAGGTTTGATTCGTCTGCAAGAACTGATAAAGGCGCCGTCACGCTACAGCATCCGCTTAAAGATCCGCCAGCTGCCTGCCGACACCAAGGACGCCAAACCGCTGCTGAAGGAGATGAAGAGGGGGAAGGAGTTCCACATCATCTTCGACTGCGGCCATGAAATGGCTGCTGGAATCCTGAAGCAGGTGTGTGATTTTTCTTTAGAAGATTTGATCAAAACAGCACAGCATGCTAACAGCTTCACAATCAAACAAAAGAAGACATCTCACAAAATCTGTACCACTTTTCTGAACTGACAAAGATTAAAAAAAAAAAAAGAAAAAAAATGAATCAAATTATGGAGAGGGTGTGATCATGATACATATTGAACAGACACCGTGTAGAAGCAAGCCCATCATGTTTTACTCTATTCCGCCATGGCTGCTGCTGCGTTTCTGACACCTTTTGCTTCAGACAGCTTGACTCCTGATGGCTCTCACACTTTCCCACGTCGCACATTGTGTATCCTCTGAACCACGCGGCGTTTGGCTGGATTGGATCATAAATATTTAGCACGTCCAATATTTGCGATTTGAAATAGGCGTGGCCGTGCCGATGGGAGGAAGTGAAACTCACTTATGTGAGGTTGAACCACAGGACAGTCGTCGTCGACATAATCGTCTTTACAACCAGTAAAATATCCAGACTTTGCTAACAGCTGTCAAAAGGGTTCGAAACTGGTGCAGCCATTCCACATCACAAATACAAGCAAGAGTGCAGCCTTCCGTACCTGTGCAAGTAAAGCATCTGCATCCTCAAGGGTGTGATAGAGCAGAAACATCGGACCAGGCAGCGAAAGCTCACCTTAGCGTTCGTTTAACAGCAACCTCAGGTGGCAGATGATGTTTGTCGCAGCATCAATGTACAGTATGTGTATGTGTTTATGTGTGGGATTTTTCGCACACACAGAAGATGATTTTTCACCATCTTCTGAGGGTGCAGTCAGAAGAAACTGTAAATTTTCCATTTCATGCTGCATTCACATGTTGAGGGTGGGTGCCAGCGGTGAGAGCGGCACACCAGACGGAATGTGCCGTCAAAAAGTTCAACTTTTTCAACTTTTTCCGCTTACCTCAACGGCAAAGACAAATCGGACGCTGATATTCTTGGGTCAAAGATGGACAGCTGAGTTGTCAACAGTCTGAAATATCCTCTGAATTTCTTCATCATCCTCAGTTCTTGAACCAGCTGATGGAATTCTCCCAGCAGTTTGCGCTCCTGTAAAATGGATGAACCCACATGCGTCTGGTGCCTTTTCTGTCGGTCCTTTAACTGAGCGTATAAAACAGCCAGAGATTTCCTGTTTTTATGAAACACTGCACAAAATTATAAAACACCGTCGCAGCCTCCAATATTGATTCACTATTGCATCCCACCATTTGCCATGGCAACAGTTCCGCATCAACCGCTGTTGTCTGCCGTCAGGCGCTGGGTTCTGCTGCCATCAGTAGTAGGGTGGTTTTTCTACCGTCAACATGTGAATGCATCGTTACGCAGAAAATAATATCAGAAAAACTTTTAGGTGTCCAGGTGAAATAAAATGGCAATAAAATGTTGACAAAATGTCCCTCAGCACAGCAGTTTCCTGCACAGTGCATCACGTACATTAAGACAGTCACTCATACCTCCTCCAAGGCCCAGCAGCCCTCTGTGTTTCCCACAGTATAAGCAGACTTTTTGTTTGTTGTTCTCTTATGGAACATCTTGTTGTTTTAAGGCAGACAGGAAGTATTCAGTGATAAAACTCAGCTGGATCAAGCATGAAATAAGAAGCCACGTTACCCTGAGAAGAGAGTCTGATGTCCTGAGATCATCTGATAATTAAATCATGCCTGGGATTCCAGACCTAAAAAAATATGAGCACCTACTTTATATTGAATGATTTGTCTGTGTTAAAATGGCTGGCTAGCTTCCTGCTGTGGAAAGCAACCAGGTCAAGCTAACAAGTAAACACGATGCTGCTTCATCTGTAGTTTCACAATCACAACTGCTGCAATCTTCTGTGATTCCCAAATTCATAGTGTGATGTTTATTGCCAGACAGCATGGAAAGTCCTGCAAACCTTTCTATTATAAATTGTTCCATTGAAAACCCTTTAAGGACTAAAATATTGGTGGCACATAGAATAACCTTAATAATTGACATTGGATCAGAAAAGACAAAGGTCTGCATGTTTTGCAGATGTATGCCTTTCTAGAAATGTAAAACACGGCCATTAAGGGCAGCAGGAGGAAGTGTTTTAAAGCCGTCATTGACCAAAACCCTCCATGGGGGCTGAGGTGTTCTTGTTGTCGATTTGAATGCAAGTGTTACAAATAGCTCTGACTTTACAAAGAAAGGCTGGGTTTTGCACAAAAATCGACATGGAAACTTGAAAACACAGAAATGGAATTTGTATGGTGAAAAAATAAGACGTTCTTGAGTCTGAAATTACACCTCAAAACAAGAATGTTTATGAATTATGAGGAGAAGCAGATGGAGCAGAATTCATTTTATGAATTTCTTCCTGCTGATCAGCCGTCGCAGATCGTCACGACTGCTGCCAGCTGTTTCAGAAGCACTTTTTAAGGAGTTTTAATTTATGCTTCAGGCCTCACATTTGCTCCTGCTGGACGTAGTATTTAATCTGCCAGATTGACATAAAGTGAGTAGGTGAGCAGCACTGCTCATGTTAATGTCAAGTATAAACCTGTAAGAAGTAGAAAAGGAGGCCAGGTAGGCTGAGATGACACGGCAGCAGACAGTGACATCAGACTTGAATGATGCTGGGTGAAAAAGGTGGCTAATGGTTAGCTTAGACAGCAAGAGCTTGTCTCACTAGCACTTTTTACAGCTAAGTTTTGTTGCAAAATCAATTCAGTTCAATGTGATTCGCGCAAATACTGGATTCACTTGCTGAGCAAACTGCAGTCGAGTGACGGCAAAATTATTTCATGTGATGACAAAGTAAAAAATACGCGCGGCGGCAAAAAAAAAAAAAAAAAAAAANAAAAAAAAAAAAAAAAAAATCTGTGCGATAATTTTGTGCTGAAAAATCCGCTCAGTGATTTCACGTAGAGTTCAAATTTGTTGAACTTTGACACGCGAATTCGCCTGGCTTCCGAATCGCAAGCCATCTTGACTGCTGACCTTTGACAAAGCATAGGGAACTGTCATCCAAAATGGCGGAAGCATCATATTAGCTGCTGTTTCGTCATCTGATTTTGTACAATGCTGCTCCAACCGATCCACAAAAAAGATGCAGCACATTTACAGTCAGTTATGAGACAGGAGTAGAGAGTAAAAATACATGACTTTATGTCAATTTATTGTTTGGTTAGCGACCGAGCCAGCTAGTTAGCTTTCTCGTAGTTAGCTAACTGGCAAACTAGCTGTGGCATATCACCATGGTAACTGCAGTTAGCTCATGCAGCTGTATTCTCATAATTCTGCTGGTGTGTTATTGGACCTGCAAGAAGTCACAGCAACTAAAACCACTAAAACATCACCAAACATTCAGCACACGAATATTTGCGAGAAATATTTGCTAGGACACAAGTATTCGTGCAGGTCGCATGAATTAAATTCACCTTGCGTGTTCCTTGTGTGACCACTGGCTTATGCCACAATAGCAGCAAATAATAAACCTGACCTAAGGTTAGTGTAGACATAAAATGTCTTCTTTGTCTTAATTCTAGACACATTTTATCATTTCTTCAGGTCGTCCAAGCTCCAAATCTATACACAATATCATTTGGCGCAAAAGAGGAACTTTACAGAGAGAAACTCTGTATGATTGATCAAATATTAAAGACATGACTCCACATGCTGTCACTCTCTCAGGGTTTTTAATCAGCGTCTGAGTGGTGAAATGCTGGAGAAGGTCAAGGGCTCCTTTCATTAATGTCACTGAGAAACTCAACTGCTGCCGTCTAATGTAAGACTTAGATAAGACTCAGACGCTCTGCTTTGAGACATGACACACTAAGGAGGGAGTGGATGGAGTTCTTATCAGCTCTCAGCCAACACTTTATCCCAAAACAGAAAAGATAAGGAGAGCAACAACTGATTCAAAATAGAAGATCCAGAGTAAATTATTATCAGGGTCAGGGCAGGTTTACCCAAATGCCAGAGGGGGTCGTGATTGGTGCTGGTGTGTTTGGGACTGTGACACAATACCAGAGTCACATAGAAGCCAGATCAGATCTCAAAGCCCTGTGGCCAAGGAGGAGCCAAGAACCACAGCCCTGAGTCCTGAGTCCCAGCAGAGTCTCCCACAGTCTCCTCCAGAGAAGCACTCCAAAATGCACCCCTGACCCCCATCCCCACCAGGCAAGAGGTGCCCACAGGCTCATGTGAGGGACCTCAGACTGCACAGTTCAACACACCGCTGAGGCCACCAGCCAGAGAGCAAGAGGGGAGGTGGGGCATGTCGCCTGCATGGGCGGGGTCTGCCAGGACAAAGGCAGCGAGACCCAGCACACAACCAAGCTTTTTTTTTTTTTTATTATTTCAAACAAAAAGTATTTATAAGCGTGTGTGAGCGTGCTTGTAGCTTGAATGGAGCTCAAAGCTGGAAAGCTAATCACTGCTTCCTGCACTAACTGTCACTAAAACACTCACATTTTATTTATTTGTTTATTTTTAAAGACACAGTAAATAAGATTGGTCTCACAGATGAGAAGATGAATGTCAGTTTCAGTCTGACTCCAGGAAATGTATTTCCAAAACTGAGAAACATCACGTTTGCACATTAAGAATGGCAGGTTTGAAACTTGACAGACGACATCACTTTCAGCTTGAATCAGTTCAAGCTGAAAGTGTTAAGTGTGAGAGAGAACATAAAGACAAACGTGGCTGATATCAGCCAATGTGCACAAAGCGCAGAAGTGTGTGAGCCTGGAGATACGCTCAGTAAAAGGTAGAAGCAGCACATTTCTTACACTGTTGGCATGTTGAGGCAAAGACATGTTCAACAGGAAACCATTTCATCCATTTTCTTTACCCTCACATCCTGTGTGAGGCTGCAGGGGGCTGCAGTATATCCCCACAACATCCATGGATGAGAGGAAAAGGAGTGCAAACCTTACAGCATGACTCCATGTCATAAACACACACACAGAAACAGGAAAGAGTGTATGGCTGCAAAATGACTCCTGTACTCACATTCATAATACAAGATGAGCATTTGCTTGAATCTGATTGCATCTCTTTTTTAATAGTTGTATCCTTCAACACGGTTTTGTTTATTTTATACACTCTTTATTATCTCAGAGCTGTTATTGAACATATATATNCTTCAACACGGTTTTGTTTATTTTATACACTCTTTATTATCTCAGAGCTGTTATTGAACATATATATATTCATCTTCATTGACCTTAGCTGTGCTCAGAACATGGAGAATAAGGATAAATCTGCTTTGAGACGTTGTGTGCTGTCGTCTGTTCAGAAGGTTCAGTTTCAGCTCAGTAGGTCAGGTTTTACTGTANGAGACGTTGTGTGCTGTCGTCTGTTCAGAAGGTTCAGTTTCAGCTCAGTAGGTCAGGTTTTACTGTAAACCAGCAACCTGTCTGTCTCATCATCCCCATGTCCCCAAACAATCCTAATCTGTGATTCATTTTGTTTTAGTGAGCAGGCCTGTTCCATACCACACCATACAGAACAATACAGTGCCATACAGCACCATACCACACCATACAGAACGATACAGCACCATACCACACCATACAGAACGATACAGCACCATACCACACCATACACAACGATACCCCACCATACAGCACCATATAGCACCATACTACATCATACAGCACCATTCCACACCACACAGCACCATACAGCACCATACTACATCATACAGCACCATACCACACCATACCCCACCATACAGCACCATACAGCACCATACCACACCATACAGCACCATACCACACCATACCCCACCATACAGCACCATACCACACCATACAGCACCATATAGCACCATACCACACCATACCACACCATACAGCACCATACAGCACCATACCACACCATACAGCACCATACAGCACCATACCACACCATACAGCACCATATAGCACCATACTACATCATACAGCACCATTCCACACCACACAGCACCACACAGCACCATACCACACCATACCCCACCATACAGCACCATACCACACCATACCCCACCATACAGCACCATACCACACCATACAGCACCATATAGCACCATACCACACCATACCACACCATACAGCACCATATAGCACCATACCACACCATACAGCACCATACCACACCATACAGCACCATACTATATCATACTGCACCATAATACATCATACAGCACTATAGTGCACCATACAGAACCATGTTGCATCAGAAACAGAGTGACACACAGAAGACACACGCTGGATCATAATGATCATAAAATAATACAGAGCACAGTGATTCTACTCTAAAAGCTCATCTCCGCACTCCATTTTTACAGACACGTTGCCCAGGTAATGGTGCGAAAATAAGAACATATTGCTGTTATCTGTCTGCACTGCTGCAGACATACAGACAGATAACAACAGTCTGACTAATAGCAAACAAACAGGAGGAAGCAGCAGGATTCACATATAAAATGACATCTTACATTTCATGAGGAGGAAGCTTCCTACAAACACTTCCTTCCTGCTAAACTCTCCGTGTGAGATGGTTTAGTAAAATATCTGTCACCTAATATGATATCTCGTTTGATATATGTAAGCTTGTGTGATGAATGGCTGGTGAGTCATAGCATTGCAACAAGCAGGAAAAACTCTGCAGGGAGAAACACATCAGATTCTCATCATTTTACTGCAGTTTATCATCGTGGATTGTAGCAGCAGTCAAACAGTGAGATTTTGGTGCTAAATTTCAGAATTATTGGCAGGTTATCCTGCCACATAATTCTGAAATTTCGCTCACCAAGGGTCAAATTGGCGCTTTTACGATCAAGGATAACCTTGATCGTAAAAGTGCCAATTTGACCCTTGGTGAGCGTCTCATATTGCAATCTAGGAGCAGTGTTTTAAGTGATGACCATCACAATTTTTTCAGGATTGGTAATTTTCATTTGCGACAGTCCAGAATCACACAGTGTGTAGGAGCCTTTATTCACTGCAGTTTGTGTTAATTCTTACTTGTCCAATCAGAGTCAGAGTTCTGCTGCTAACAGTGATAACATCCATGTGATGACTAAGCAGCAGACACACAGACTCCAGTTCCAACCAGACTGTCAGACAAACACAGAACAGCAGGAAACCAGTTAAGATGGCCATGGAGCCAATCAAACGTGTTCTTCATTTAATTTTTGAAAATTAACAGCCATTACAAGTTGAGAAATAACGGCTTTGTTAAATTTAGCTGCAGGTGTCATGGAGGTAAAGAAACCATTAGCTTCTTTCAGATCCCAATCCCAACTCAAAGCTCCCTGAATGATGCCACTCAGGCCATTTTCTCAGACTTTGCACAGCACAGTAGAGCAGTCCTTCATTGTCCACACATTCCTCTGCATATTGTCCATCTCTTCCTGCTCCACACACACCTGATTAGCCAGGTAGATGTGCCAATCCAGACTGTTCGAGTGAGCTCACCTGATTTAGCTGATCAGGTGTCGGCAGAGCAGAGAGAGATGGACTTTATGCAGAGCGGCCCGTGAGGTCTAGGCCTGAGAATTATCCATCCATCCATCCATCCATCCATCCATCCATCCATTCTCTATCACATATCTAGGTCTGGCTAAACAGGCTTAAGCTCAGTAATCCAGATGTTCTTCTCATAGCCGTCCTCCAGCTCCACCTGCAGGAATCCCAACATGTTCACAGGCATCATCGATCCAGTGTAACCTGTAATTCAAGTTTAATTAATTCATTTTACTTTTTTGAATTTGTTTTTTTTTTTTTTTTNTTTTTTTTTTTTTTTGATTATAGTTATGTGTTGTTTTAAATTCTAGTAAAGTTCACTGTTTAAAATCCAGTGGTATATTTATTATTAATACCCCATTGTTTAACTGTAAAATGGTACTCATCCATTCATCTCTTCATCTCTGTCGTTATTCACTACATTTGAGGGATCTTTGTCACAAAAATAGATATGGCTGATATGTTGTTATAATTCTCTCTCTCTCTCTCTCTCTCTCTCTCTCTGTCATTCTTTCTTAGGCTCTCGCCATGGGAATGATGACAGAGTATTATCACTATATCTTCACCACACTGGTAAGTAGATAAAAAAGGCTGTGCTGCAGAGCTCCATATCTCTATCAAGATTTGTTTCATGCCCCAAAATGAGATGACACCGCTCTTCAATCTTCATTTTCTCAGCTGTTCATTTTCTGTTTATTTATTTGTTTCCCCCAACGTGTTCGCTCCAGAGCCCAAGAAAATAATAGCACAGTTCTTTTTTTTTTTTTTTNTTTTTTTTTTTTTTTATTTATTTTTTTTAAATATCAAGGTACAGTATTTCATACAGTCTTCATTCTCTTCCATTTTTCCTCTTCTTTCTTTCTCTTATTCTGTGTGGTCTGCTGTGGAATGATGTTATCCTGAACAAAAATATAAACACAACGTTTGTCAATGTTGGAGATTTTATTGAGTTCAAAGGTAATAAACATAAATGAGTCAACTGAAATAGATTCATTAAGCACTTATCTATTGATTTCATGTGACTGGGGATACAGATATGCATTTGTTAGTCAAAAGTTCCCCCCAAAAAAAGAAGATATCATGAAATGAACAGAACAGCTTTTGTCTTTCACAATGATTTTAAATTGCATGAAATTTAATGCTCCTTACCGGAGACTGTGTTCACATTAAAACACCATATTGAGACTGAAACCAGTTTAAATCCACAATGGAATAAACCTAGATTACCATATATACTCTAATATAAGAGTTTTTATGACCAATGCAGCCTCAAGAGGGCACAAGCCAGTGTCCACCTTGTGCCGGTCCCAAGCCCGAATAAATGC